>PVIY010013481.1:0-59120 GCA_004026745.1 Myrmecophaga tridactyla
ATGCCCCTGAAGCCAGGGCAAAGTCACAGGATGGTGTTGTGTAAATTGGGCATTCCGCCAGGTAGGGGAATCACTGTCTCCTCTTCAACACTGAAGTGGAAAGACATAAGAGGGAAATTTTCATGAATAATATAGCTACCCTGGCATGCTGAATGAAAGTTAAATGGCCTTTATTAACACATTTTGTCCAAATACATCAAAGCCTGTCAATATTCCCTCCCCTTTTCCTATCTGCTCTTTCTGCCAGAGCTCCTGTATCATATTAGGCCAGATTTACAGTTGCTTTCTGTTGTGAACTGAATTGTCCTAGGGAAGAAGGCAGCTTCCAGATCATCTATAGTCTGAAGTGTTCTCTTCCTCTCTCAGCCCTTCTACTCTGGCTTTTGTATTTTCTTTTTCCAGCTGTTCCTAATTTTCTCCAGTGACCATGAATATATTTAGTCAGAAAACTGTCATTAAAAATAAAATTGGGAGAAGTGAAAGAGAACTAAGAAATTAGTCCAATCCTCTCAATCCTCATATACAGTCTCATGTAAAAAGTCACATAGTCTATTACTGAGAAAGCCAAAATAAAATGAGGTCACTCGCATTTTTTATTTCTGTGCCCTCTCTTTCACTATATACTTTGCCTTCATGAAAAACCTCTAACCTAGTATTTTCAAAAGCTTCTAACTCAATCTAGAAGCAAATTGTGCTATCCTATGAGCATATTCCCCACAAAAGACATTATTTTAGAAAGTACAGAGTGAAAATCGTTTAAAGGTCATTAAGCAAAACATTCTCTGCTGCTGTTCCAGCAAAACACTTCACCAGTCCTTGATGTCAATGCATCATGTGCTCATGTGCACCTCGAAACAACCTCTGAAAGGAAGCTTAATATCTGATAACAAGTGGGGAGCAAGCAAAGGAAGGAAGGTCTGTGCATTAGTTTGCTTGAGATATGTACCGTGCACTCATCTTCCACCAAGCTCGTATTGGTGCATGAACTTCAAGCCTTTTATTTAATAAAATTTCAAATATACAAAAGAAAGTGGTAAAATGAATTCCCATGTAACCATCATCTAGCTTTAATAATGATTAACTGATGGCCAATCTTGTTTTATCTACACTCTTAGCCACTACCCTCCGCCATGGATAATTTTTAAATCGACACCAAGTATCAAATCATTTTATTCATAAATACTTTAATATGTGTCTCTAAAAGATAACTTTTTAAACATAATCATTATTACAACTAAAAAAACTGACAATAAATCCATAATACAATCAAATATCCAGTTTGTGTTAAAAATTTCCTTAATTATCTCACACATTTTTTACAGCTGGTTATGTGAATCACCTACCAGCCTTTTTATAAGAGTTTTCTGATATCTTCCAGAAGTGAGGGTGGTAACAGAGGTTTTATTTTGTGATTATATACAATAGAATAATTAAGCATTTATTGAGTCACTACAAAATATCAAGCACCATGTACTTTCTCACTTAATCCTTACAATCCCACCATAAGGGAAATGCCATTCTATTATTTTCACTTTACAGGTGAACTGAGTTCAAACAGGGAGGTGTAGGAACTTGCTAAAGGTTGCACAGCAGGAAGTGGCAGAGTCAGAAAATGAACCCAGGTCTACCTGACTCTACAGTCCCAGTCCTTAACCACCTCCTTTTCACATGGTCATTCGTTCTAAAGCACGTGTAAAAGTTAAAGTCTTTTGAGTTTAGGGGGCTGGTGGAAAGGGATGTAAGTCACTTTCCTCCCCAACGGCTGTGGGAGTCTTTGGAACACATCTGGACCCAGAAAAAGCTACAGAAGTGCCCTCAGATGCAGCAGCCTCCCCAACCTGGCCTGGCACCAGCATCACTGGTTCCTGCCCTGGAAAGTCCCACTAACCAAAGCATTCACCAAAACCACCCTGATCTGTGGCTGCTCCAGCCACTGCTCTGCCATCTGGTGGTGCCATCACCAAGAAGAAGACAGATTATTAGAAAGAGTCCCTGATGGAAACACATGCAAACTCCAACGAGGTCATCTGAGATGAAACTAATGAGGTGATGGTTTACAAAAGTTAGGACAGGCACAGGGAAACCCCAGGACCATGCCCTTTCCAGGGCCTGAGGGAGTGAAGCGGGTAACCTGACCCCAGGAAGAGAAAGATATGTGGAAAGGCTCTCCTTGACAAAAGCCATAACCTTGGATGAAGGAACTGAAACAGCAAATGACTTAACAGAGAGGAAGCTGGGGGAGAACTTACCCCAATGTCACTCTCCTCCCTCCCGTTGCTCCCTTACTGACCTCCCCATTAGCCAAAACCAATGAGAAGCCAGAGGGCAAGGGAGCCATTGACTGGCTCATAAAAGTCAACTTCCCAGGGCTCAGAGCAGGGTAAGGAATGGTCAAGTAGGAACAGCCAAGGGTTCAGCACGTAAGGAATCATTGCCACCTTCCTGATCACACTGAGCAACAGCTTAACTGGACAGATATCTGGCAACACCAAGGATTCCAGCTCTCTAAACTCCATCAAGGAGAAGCACTCTCTCCACAGCCACCTCTGATTATGGCAGCTCAGAGGAGCCAAAGTGATTAGATCATGTCACTTCCCTGCTAAAATCCTCCAGTGGTTTCCCGCTCACTTAGAATAAAATCCCAAGTCCTAACATGGCCCGCACAGCTCTACAGTGATCTGGCATGCCCACGTCCCTAATCTTATCACCTGCCTCACTCCTTGAGGGTCTATACCCATTGGCTTGTTATCTTTTTCCTTTAAAAAGCTAAGCTTGCTCCAGTCTTAGAGCAAGATTTTCACCTGCGGGTTTTTTGTTTTTTCCTGCCTGCTCCTTCCATGGCTGTCACCTCCCAGGAAGGTCCACACCCGAACAGCCAACTTCCGCCTTTCGCTCGCCCTGCCCTCTCCACTCTCAATTCAAAGCACTCTCTCTTAAATTCTTCATAACATTTGTTACTCTTGTTTGTTTGTTTACTCGTTGCTTGTCTGTCTTCCTTTCACACATAAGCTTTACAACAATTAGTTCCTCATTTGTCAAGCTGAGACTTCTTTATCTGCAGCCCCATCACAGAGCCTGGCAACAACAAGTAAAAAGCAGGTATCTGGTGAGGAATTAATGCATGCATGCAAATATGCGAAAAAGGATGGTCTTGTTCCAGCTGGGCTCCACTTCTGAGCTCCCATCAGTGCTCCCAAAGCACTTGGCCATGGCATTTGGCCAAGGTGCGTTTTTATTATGTCAATTAGTTAATACTGTTTTATAATTACAAAGGTAATGCAGGTTTACTGTAGAAAATTTGGGAATTCACAAAGAGCACAAATACTATTTTTATTACTTTGTGACTTGCTTTTTTCATCTAACAATATGGCATTTATATGTGTCACTTAACACTTCTCCAAAACACTTTTGCAAACCTGCATTGTATTCCATTATATGGCTGGACAAGGTTGTCATTAACTAATTCCCTACTGTCAGACATTTCATTTGTTTCCTTTTTGTTTTGCTATCATAAGAAACACTAAATATTCTTATATTCACGTTTCCATTAGTAGATCCTCTGGATAGAGTCCTATAAGTAGAATTGCTGGACAAATGGAAATGCAAATTACAGCACTTGGAAATATTGTTAAATTCTCTTCCAGAACAACTGCATCAATAGTCCCAGTATTTAAGAATTCTCATCTTCTTTTTCCTCTACCAAAATCGGGTGTTAACCTGTGCTGATTTGAAAGGATGTATGTCCCCTAGAAAAGCCATGTTTTAATCTAAATCCCATTTCAAAAAAGGCAGAATAATTCCTATTCAATACTGTATGTTTGAAACTGTAATTAGATCATCTCCCTGGAGATGTGACTGAATCAAGAGTGATTGTTAAAATGGATTAGGTGACAACAGGTCTCACCCATGTGGGTGGGTATTGATATGCTTCTGCAGTCTTATAAAAGAGGAAACATTCTGGAGAATGAAGGAGATTCAGAGCGAGTAGAGAATGCTGCGGCACCATGAAGCAGAAAGTCCACCAGCCAGAGACCTTTGGAGATGAAAAAGGAAAATGCCTCCTGGGGAGCTTCATGAAACTGGAAGCCAGGAGAGAGAGTTAGCAGATGACGCTGAGCTTGCCATGTGCCCTTCCAGCTGAGAGAGAAGCCCTGACTGTGTTTACCATGTGCCTTCTCACTTGAGAGAGAAACTCTGAACTTCATCCCTAAATGGATGCCTTTGATTGGACGTTTCTATAGACTTGTTTTAATTGGGACATTTTCTCAGCCTTAGAACTGTAAACTAGCAACTTATTAAATTCCCCTTTTAAAAGCCATTCCATTTCTGGTATATTGCATTCCAGCAGCTAGCAAACTAGAACATAACCTTTCTTAAAATCTGTAATAATACATTGTAACTGCCATTAACTTATCTGTCTCTTCCAATAGATCACAGATTCTTTGAAAGTCAAAAGTAAAAATTATGTCTTTTACTTCTGTATTGCTTTTGGTATGCAGCAGGCATGTCTAGTGAGTGGGTGGGTGGATAGATTAATGGATGAACTGGATGGATGACCTCTGTCAAGGAGTGCCAGGAAGGACACTGAGCCACATGAACAAGTTGTCCTTTTCCAGTTTCTTGGACTCTCCTGAAACTGTGTGTTTACCTTGGGGACAGTTCCCCCTCTCTGGCGAAATTCTGCCAAGCACACCTCATTAGACTCACATCCCAACAGATCTGGCTCTCCCTCCCATTTGGCATCAACAGAAGTATGAAAATTACTAATTTTGGCTTACATGATGTTTACTGCCTCAAGTATAACTAATTAATGTTTTAACAGCAGGATAGCAAGTCCCAGATTTCCCTTAGCAGAGCAAAACTGAAAGTAAACACCATGACGGACTGCTCCATTGCGTCCAAACCTACCAACTGGAAAGATACAATCAACCAGAGCTGAATCTGACCTAGAATTTGTGCTAAGAGAAATATAACCTCACAATGTTGGACAGCTACCCTCTTGCCCATGGAGAGACCCAACCGCCAGCCCTCAGGCAGCCTCAAAGGGCAAGACCAGGTCTTGTCTGTCGCCACAGCCCTGGTGCTCAGCAGTGCCCGGCATATGATAAATAGCCACTAGGCATCAGGTGAAAAAACAGACTCTAAAGAAAGGGAATATGGGGAGAGAAGGTTCCTAGAACCCTGGTTGGGGGTGAGGTGGGGTAAGGAGTATTCTCTGATGGCCTTCACTGTCATTCACAGATAAAATAAATAGACAAGTTGGGAGGGAACAGTTGGAGCCACAGCTGGACAGCTACACAGCTCATAACTTGTGGAGCCTTTATTTGGATTTAGTTCAGCAGCAAATCCATTCTCTTTCCACTGTTCTATGATGCCTTCCAACGTGAGAGAAGTGTTTAATGGCTTCAGTCTGAACATTTTTGTTCCAATAAATAGCTGGAATCATAGTTTCGACATTGAAATGCCTCAAATAGCCCAGCTATTATGAAGAGCTTCTCCTAGCAACAGCCATCCTGACTTCCCAGTGACCCCGGTGTGCTAAAAAGACGTGGAAGTGAAAATGATGATCTAGCCAAAACAAATCAGTAATAAAATCATAGCTTTCTTGGGCTGGAAAGGCAGAGAGCAAAATGAACAACAGACTATCCAAAGCATTTCTATTTTTTCATTATGCACACCATTTGGCTGGAGACCAGAGTTAATGATCTTAATGACATTGAATGCCAATGACAGCTTACATGCAAATTCATAGTAGGCAAATTGATCTAGCCACACATCAATACAGAGAAAGCTGTGTAATTCTTCCATCCATTTATTTGAAATCGTTAGATACTATGGAAACAAAGACAGTAAGTTTGTCTCAATTTTCATGAAGCTTTTTATCGAGTCAGGGGAAATCATAAGCAATCTATCATAGTGCAATATGGTAAGAGTTTAAAAAGATCTATGCATGTGGTATTACAAGAACTCGTGGACCTTTCTTAAGAAGGTAAGAAGTTATGGCAATAAAAGCAAAGGACAGACTGAGAGAAAGTGAGAGTAATCAAGAATTGTGTTAGTTGAGAATATATTATGAATATTAGCAGGTATCCATTTACTGAGTATCCTACGATGAACAAGGCATCCATAATAACTCACTAAGGTAAAATCTACTTTTATCCTCATTTTACATAGGAAGAAACTAAGGTCAGAGAGCCATCAGTTGTACACCATGTATGGAATGTTTATATGTTAAGAATGTTTATGTCTGTGTGTTGTTTTGTTAATAAAAATTAAAATTAAAAAAAAGATGCTTGCTGGGGCTACATTCATTTGTAGACCTGACCGGAGCTGAAAGACCTGCTTCCAAGCAGGTACTCAAATGGATTTTGGCAGAAGGCCTCGGTTCTTCGCCATATGGGCCTCTACACAAGGTTGAGTGTCCCTAGTTATCTAAGAAAAAAAAGGTGGAAGTCACAATGCCTTCTACGATCTAGTCTCCAGAATCTAACACCATCCCTTCCACAACATTCTATTAATTAGAAGCAAGTCACCAAGTACAGCCCACACTGAAGGGGAAGAAGATAGGACTCCACCTTTTACAGGGAGGAGAATCTGTGAACATATTTTAAAACCAGTGCTATGCCTCAGACTAGGAATTAACCAACCCCCAGGTGTTGGAAGATAAGATGGCACCCATATAGGCCAGGAAAAGTGTTGAAGTGTAATTCTTTGAGGTGAAGGGGTTGGAAGCTTAATACAATTCCAAGGTTTAGGAAAAGATACACAATTCCTTTTGATTTTCCTTGACTTTGAGAAAAAACTCTCAAAAAAAAACCCTCTTTTGTCTTAATGCTGCCTAATATTCCATCGTATGTATATACCACATTTTGTTGACCTACTCATCTTTTGGCATTGTGAATAATGCTGCTGTGAACACTAGTGTGCAAATGTCTGTTTGTGTTGTTGCTTTCAGCTCTTCTGGGTTAAAACAAGTAGTGCTATTGCTGGGTCATAGGGCAACTCGATATTTAGTTTCCTAAGGAATCGCCAAACAGTCTTCCATAGTGGCTGCACTATTATACATTCCCACCAGCAGTACATAAGTGTTTCAGTTTCTCCACATCCTCTTCAACATTTATAGTTTCCTGTTTGTTTAATAGCAGCCATTCTTATAGGTGTGAGGTGGTATCTCATTATAGTCTTGATCTGCATTTCCCTTATAGCCAATGAAAATGAGCATCTCTTCATGTGCTTTTGAGCCATCTGTATTTGGTTTTCAGAAAAATGCCTATCCATATCTTTAGCCCATTTTATAATTGTGTTGTTTTTTCTTTTGTTGTTGAGTTGTATGCTTTCTTTGTAGAGTGTAAGAGAGGGGTCCTCCTTCATTCTCTTGGCTATTGATATCCATTTCTTCCATGCCCAATTATGAAAAGATGATTTTGTCCCAGTTCAGAGGATTGGGGGGGCCTTGTCAAAAATCAGTTGACAGAGATTTGGTGGTCTATTTCTGCACTCCCGATTCACTTCCATTGGTCAATGCTACCGTCTTTATGCCAGTACCATGCTGTTTTGACCACTGTGGCTTTATAATAGGTTTTAAAGTCAGACGAGTGTTACTCCTTCCACTTTGTTCTTCTTTTTTAGGATGCTTTTAGCTATTCAAGGTCTCTTTCCCTTCCAGATGAATTTGGTTGTTAGCTTTTCCAAATCTTCAAAGTAGGTTGTTGGAATTTTGATTGGTACTGTGTTGAATCTGTAGATCAATTTGGGGAGAACTGACATCTTGACTATATTTAGCCTTCCTGTCCATGAGCAGGGAATGTCTTTCCACCTATTTAGATATCCTTTGATTTCTTTTAGCAATGTTATATAGTTTCCTGTGTATAAGTCCTTTATGTCCCTATTTAAGTTCATTCCTAAGTGTTTGATTTTTTTTTTTTTTTTTTTTTTTTTTTTTTTTTGTACATGGGCAGGCACCGGGAATCGAACCCAGGTCTCCAGCATGGCAGGTGAGAACTCTGCCACTGAGCCACCGTGGCCCACCCAGTGCTTGATTCTTTTAGTTGTTATTTTGAATGAAATTTTTTCCTTGACTGACTCCTCAGCTAGGTCATTGCTTGTGTAAATATTATTGATTTTTGCACATAAATTTTATATCCCACCACCTTGCTGCATTTGTTTATTAGCTCAAGTAACTTTGCTGTAGATTTCTCAGGATCTTCCAAGTATAGTATCATATCATCTACAAATAATCAGAGTTTTATTTCTTCCTTTCCATTTGGATGCCTTTTATTACTAATCTTTCTTAGATTGGATTTCCTTTTTGTAAAAATGGAAGATTAGTAATTTCTTGACAGGACAACGAGGGTTTAATGAGAAATACTAAATGCTCAATGAATGTCAGCTATTATTAATGCATGGCCAGGGTCAAGGCCTGAAGGTGGCCTTTAGAAAAAAAAAGAACATTTGTTCATTTTCTGCATCACGATATATGGCTTATGAGAAATCCTCTGGAGCACAGTTCAGATAACGGATGGTAAGCTCACTGCACCTCCTTTCCCTCCCTCTCTCAACCTCCCTAACTCCTCAACCTTTCATTCTCAAGGGCAAGAGGAAGTCCCAGTGCTCTGAGCTTGCACTGGAAAAGCATGTAGAGTTGCCACCACCTGAACACCAGCAGCATTTCCGGATATAGTAAGTCCTGTGTGTTTGTGTTTAGGGATTGGGGGGGGGGGGAAGAGGAGGGAGTAATTTCTATCTTTTTGAGACTACTCTTTTTTGTGCATGGCAAAAATTCAATAGCAGTTTTTCCAAGTCCCAGAAATTAGGTACAGGGGTGCTACTGTAGGCCTTGAGGGAATTTCAGGGACAGGAATGCTGGGCAGGTATAAAAGTTGGTGAGGGCCCTCTCTGGACAGTGGGGAAACCAACCCCACAGGGCGTGATCTCCTAAGCCTCACTCCAAAAGCCACAGAGCAATGTCAGCTCATGACTCGCAGGGCTCTGAGCTTGTTTCCAGCAGCACAGTTCTAGCGCCTTTATGAGGAGGAAAACAGTTAAATAGGTATTATAAAGTGCATAAAAAGAAGCTCATGAAGAATAATTTCCACTCCCCAAGTTACATGACCAAATGTCAATGGGCTAGATGAACAGCTTGGTCCCTCATTCCCATTTTCCAACAGCGAAGGAGATTGAGTTCGTCAGAACAGTAGGTCAGAGACAGATGGAAATTCCCTCCGCAGATTTAGTCCTTTAACATTTCCTGCATCCCATCCGAGAAACACTCCTTGGTGCTCCTGAATGCCTTGCCACCCAAACGGGTACTTTTCCAGCCTTACCCCGTTAATAGCTGAAGTACTTTCTACAAGCCAGCAAGCCAAACTAAGTCAGCAAATAAAAATCCTTCGTAAATTATTCATGCCTCTCTGGAGCTTAACTGAGACTTCCAGAGAACAGTGTGAGGAACTTGGCACTTAGTTACACACACTGCCTAGGAAATCAATTAATTCTGGGTTCTTAGAGAAAGAATAGAGTGTGTTGCTATTTACTTTTAACAACAAAACCACTTAGCGTCTTAAAGCCCATCTCTTAGTCAAAGGAAACTGTTCTTGTTTTACAGGTAAAATGTGGCTCTAAAGTCTGCCTTCACTGGACACATCACCAGGTGCATATATGTGGTGGAACCTTAGACGGATCCTCATTGGAAGTAGGAAAGACGCAATCTTATGCTCAAGAGGCTTTCATGTTAAATCTAGGCCTTCGCAAACAGTGGACATTTTTGAGGTTTTCTGTGCAATACTTTCCTCAACTTCAATAACAATAACGACAGCAACAATAATCAACACTTCCTGAGCCCTTACTAGGTGCCAGGCACAGGTCTAATTCTTTACATATATTATCTCAGTAATTTTCACAGCAACCCTATGGGGTAGGCTTTATTAAAACCCCCATAGTTTTCAGATGCAGAAATTTAAGCACAGAAAAGACAGATAAGGAAGTAGCCCAAGTTCCACAGCTGAAAAAGTAGTAGAGCTAGCTTCCAAATCCATAGCTTGGCCCCAGAGACTGGACTCTTGCCACTATGTTATTCAGACTTGCATGCTGCATTCTATTTTTTTTTTCATGTAAAAAAAAACATCTGGGAATGAGGCCCCTCTCCCCTTCTTTGGTATCATAGGCAAACACCGACTCTACATTAGATGGTGGCAGTGTCCATACCTCACCAGCCTCTATAGTGGAGACACAGAACTTCAAGATTATTTTTTGTTAGTATTTACTCTTTTCAGATTTCTTACCCTACATGCTATTTACTAGTGATGATCAAAACTTCATTTCTCCAAAGGGAAAAGCCAAACTACTGAGAAGGCATAGAATGCAGTGGTCATCTTTTTGTTCCTGCTTATTAATCAAAGAAAAAGAGCACTGAGATATAATGTCTTAGTGAAGAGAAAGAAGAAAAAGATTAGGGAGAATGAGAGAAGCTTCTTAAAAAACAAAAAAGCGGGCAGCTGCCGTGGCTCAGCGGGCAGGGCTCCGACCTGCCGTGCTGGAGGTCTGGAGTTCAATCCCTGGTGCCTCCTGCCCATATGCAAATTAAAAAAACAAACAAACAAAAAAAACAAAAAAGCATAGTCTTTCTCCTCTCCTCTATCTCTCTAGTTAAAATTAAGAATCAAGGCAGTATATAAGAAATGCCAAATAAATAAGTAGATTATTCAATATGGTATATAATATGGTCCACCAACCACATGAGGCTTTCGAGCATCTGAAACGTGCCTTGTCCAATTTGAAGACTTAGTACTAAAAAAGTATAAAAGGCCTTATTTAAAATGTTTATATTGATCACATGTTGAAATGATCACTGTTGTACTAGATTAAATAAAATTTATTTTTAAAATTAAAAAAAACTTCATTTCTCTTAAGAAGCAGAATAAAATAGTGGAACATGAGTTTTGAAGATACAGAGATAGGTTCTAACTGCCCCTCTAGATGAGTGGTCTTGGGCAAGTTACTTAACCTTTCCGAGACTTAGATTCCCCATCTATAAAACATAGATAGCATACTTACCTATTAAGACTATTAGGATAAACAAATGCTAAGCACCTATATATGTAATAAAGAGTAATTCCCTAAGACTCTTTCCTGTTCTAAGTCTAAAGCTATTCTAGCTTTATTATTGTGTCTGGGTTAAACGGCTTGTTTCAATTTGATGCATAACTCTTGGGTTTGGAAAATCCACAATTATAAGTACCTACCAGCTCCAAGCTAAGTCCAAGGGACTTAAATTAGAGTAAGCAATAATACATATGTGCTTAGACTGATAAGCCACTCTTCCCAGGAGTAAATGGTGAAATAGGAGACTAAAAGAAGAAGACACTTCCCACTGGGATGTGAGGTTAGATGAGAGACTTTTTGGGAAAAAAGGCAAATTCAGACAAGTAGAGAAGGTGGCATTAAAAAAATCCCAGAAAGGGCTCAGAAAGAGAGAATGCAGTTGAGCTAGGATGTAAAGATGGAACATCACAAAATATATTCAGTCAATAGTAAAACAGTTGGGCTGGGCAGGAGAGTTTATGCCAGAAAGTCAAGATTAAACAATTGACAGTAGACCATGTTGCATTTTGCTTAACCACTCATTAAGCGCTTTACATATGCGGTCCCATTTAATCCTTACAAAGGCTCTGTTAAGCCAGTATTATCTCTATTTTGCAATTCAGGAAGCACAGTCAGAGAAACTCAGATTCACATATTTGCCGGATTTGATCCTTAAAATAATTCTGAGAGATGAGTAGGGCAGGCATTATCTCCATTTCAGAAAAAAGGTCAATTAAGACTCAGGGCACCCAAATCTTCTACCTAAGAGGTTCTGAAGACTCACTGCCTCCTTTTTATAGGTGATATGTATAACGTTGCTTTTATTATCCTGAAATGAAATAAAATTCATAATGCAGCACTCCATAATTATGACAACTAAAAGTGTCCCCATAAATATCCAAAATACCCCACAGGAGACAGGATAGTCCAGACTAAGACTCATCCAAAGTCTGGGGTAGGGTCTGGTCTCAAAACTCAGATCTCATGATTCTGGGGAGCAAGGGTCTTCATCCTTGAAAAAGTGGGACATGGTCAATGAGTCCAGGACATGGTCCAGTGGGCACTCACTGGACAGCCTGAGTATTGCACAGTTAGGCCCACTGACTCTTGCCCTTGAATGCTGGCCTCCAGTGTTGTATCACATCCAGTCACACGCTTTGCACTTTCACCTCTAATATGCATCTTGCTGAAATGGAAATTAAGCTTTCAGCTTCCACTCTATCATGATAAATATTTCACTTCCTAGTTCTAACAACAACCACAAAAAACCAGGAACCTGAATCATACTCTCAATGGTCAACTCAAATCAAGTTATGGTATGAAGCAAGACATTAGGAAACAAGAATCTTGTTTTTAAGTCTGTTAATGGCTCAGGACTGGATTTTTCTTCTGCTTGATAGAACTACCTGACAGGACTAATGGCTCTGAACAATCCTGCCAACAAAAACCAAAATGACATCCAAGACTTACATTCCAGAGGTGGCTTTTGGAGGTTCTGGACTAACAAATTTTATGTGCAGATTCTGAAGAAGAAAAGCCCCACACATTATTTTTATTCTTGAGGTTTAATGTAGATACTTTAATACCATATTAACACACTTGTAAACCTGCAGCACGGCCAAATCAATCAGTACGCAGTATTCATATCTCTCAGCTGGTTGTATACATTTCTTTTTTTTTTTTTTTTAATTTGCATATGGGCAGGAGGCACCAGGGATCGAACTCCAGATCTCCAGCACGGCAGGTCGGAGCTCTGCCTGCTGAGCCACGGCAGCCGCCCGGGTTGTATACATTTCTTTCAGCAGACATTAGATAATAAAGCTACCATATAGAAACTGGCTTTCTCTGGCTCATACCTTTAAGTCTGATCTACCAAGAATCATTCATTCAACAAATGTCCACTGAGCACAGCACCTTGCAAGGCATGATGGGAAGTTTAAAGCTGTATGAGACAGACCAGGTTCTCCTGGGACTCCACAATCTGATGAAGAAAATGGTGCCCAGACACAAGGCTCTGTGTGTGTGTGCGTGTGTGTGTGTGTGTGTGTGTGGTGGGGGGGATAAAGGCAATGGGAACTAATGGTCAAAGGAAAGTCCAATCAGTGTTTGGCCATGTAGTAAACAAAGCTAGGAAGAGGGGGAATAAATAAAACCTGGACTCTGTCCAGATTTAAATTAATTTAACAGGTAAAAATCTCTCAACAGATTATAGATAAATATCTCTGAATGAGTATTTAACCACATCTACTAAGTCTAAGATTGACTGGTTGGACAGAGGGAGCAGGAACTGTTGGTTGATCAAAGGTCAGCAGAGCAGCAAGACCAAACACCAACTGAGGAAGAGAAATGTGCAAAAAGATGATCTTACATGGGCTTTGGATGGATGGGGAAGCAGACCAGATATACAGTGGCATGGCTGCATACTGTCTTGCCTATAAAGCCAGAAAGAAAAAGTCTTACATGCAAGGGACATACAGACCAAAACAACCCTTAAGGCTTGTTAAAGTACTCTGTGGCAAAGCTCAATTTCATTAACACCGTCCTCATTTGTGAGACAAAAATGTGCTATATTGTTAGGTAATGAGTAAATATTGCCAAAATTTGTTTAACCACTTATAAGTCTGGGGAACAAAAATGTTTTAATTTTCTTTTTTCCTCTTATTTTCAGTGACACAAAATCCCCAATTTCTTCTCTAAAAAGAAGAGTATGGCATTCTATTTTATGGATGATTAAAAAAAATTGTTTTCATATGATATCCTCAACTTGTGGACTACTAAGATAAAGTTGCTAAAGTCTGTTTATTTTTAACAGCTTTATTGAGATATAATTTACATAAAATAAAGTCCATCAGGTTAAAGCATACAATTCCATGGTCTGTTTAGTATATTGCAAACGTTACCTAATCTAACTTTAATTTAAACCACAATATAATTTTAGAGCATTTTCATCATCCCAAAAGAAACCTTGCATCCATTAGCAGTTACTCCATGTTCCCTCTGCCACCTGCCGTCACCCCCACTAAGCAACTGTTAGTCTCCTTTCTGTCTCTATAGATTTGCCTATTATAGACATTTCATGTAAGTGGTATCTCTCAATTTGTAGTCTTTTCTGACTAGCTTCTTTCACTTAGCATAGCGATTTGAGGCTTATCCACGTTGTAGGATGTATAGATACTTCATTCATTTTTGTTACCAAATAATACTTTATTATATGGGTAAAACACATTTTGTTTATCTATTTATCATTTAATGAGTGTTTGAGTCTTTTCTACTTTTTTGGCTGTTACCAATAATCTGCCATGAGTATCTGTATGCAAATTTCTACATAGATATGTATTTTCATTACTCTTAGATATACACCTAGGAGTAGAATCGCTGGATCATATGGTAAATCTACATTTAACCATTTGAGGAATTTCCAAACTGTTTTTCCACCAGGAATGTATGAAGGTCCAATTCCTCCTTGTCCTCACTAACACTTGTTATTTTCAGTCTTTTTGATTATAGCCATTTTAGTGGGTATGAACTGGTATCTCATAGAGATTTTGATTTGCATTTCCCTGATTGCTAATGATGCTGAGCATTTTTCATGTGCTTATTAGCCATCTATACATATTCTTTGGAAAAATGTTTATTCAAATCTTTTGCCCATTTTTTAATGAGTTATTGTTTTATTGTTGAGTTGTAAGAGTTCTTTAGTTATTCTGCATATAAGTTCCTTATTGGTTATATGATTTGCAAATATTTTCTCCCATTCTGTGAGTTGTCATTTCACTTTCTTGAGTGTCCTCTGAAGCACAAGTTTTCAGTTTGGTTGATACTATAGGTTTTAAAGAACCTATTGGCATGTACCCTACTGGGGAGGTAAAATTAAGATGAAGACAGAAATTCGCTCTCCTTGGATTTTGCTTTCCTCACCTTGCCCTTTCCTGCCAACATCTAACCCTAACACAAAACTAAAAGATTTAGATCAGAACAAGCAGCCACTGGAATTAAATGAGTCAGCAAAATGTGAACAAATTCCTTCAGCTGGCTTCCATATCTGTAGTTTTATATTGTGTGAGGAATTGGGAATTCAGAGACACCAAAGATAAGGAGCTTCTGCTCTGGAGGTATCTTCAGATGAGGAATGTGAAGTTTTCAACCCCATGAACGAATTTCTAATTCAACCTGCATACTTTTTTGTTGTTTTTGTTGATTGTCTTTTTTCTTCTTTTTAATTTTTTTCCAACCTGCATACTTTTTGAATGGAAATTTTATAAAAATTGGCATGGACAACATTGCAATTCAGAGTCTTATTACATCTAAGAAACTCTAGTTCCTGTCCTTCTCTCTTCTGTCAGAACAGCACATCTTTCAACTCTATAAAAATTCTAAACCTCTTACTCATCTGTTAAATGTGAAGGGAGGATGATTACGCAATCTGGATTCCAAATAGTCATTTTTCTGAATGAATTCATGCATATGCCTGTTTATAACATCTCATTTTTACCCTGAGTATAAAAGATCATTGCAGCTTAACAACATGCAAATCTATTCATACTGTGAAGACATTAACAGCAGAACTAGCCTGCTGAGAAGAGTAAACAAATACTACATATGACCAAAGGATAAATCAAGCCTTTGAAAATTACAGACACAGGTGACAACGGCACAAGCACACACCCCAGGAGAAGCAAAAGTTTTAGTAGGGATATTGGTTTCACCAATAAGATCTTTAAAAAGCAGCAGAAACATCTTTTGGAAGACACAGGATTCATTAAATAACTCAACGAATAGATATTAAATACCTACTGTATGCCAAGCATGATGCTAGGTTGTAGGGGTAAAATGAAGAATAAAACACAATCCCTTTACCCCACCCAGGACCTCAGTGTAGACCATGGGGGGTGCAAATGAGCAACATGTCCGATAATATTTTTGTGTGATAAATGCTGTGAGAAAAGATGCACAAGGTGCTATGAAGGTACAGTGGAGGAATGTCTACATAGGGTTAAAGGATGGCATGGAAGATACAAGGGAGGCCCACTGAAGAAACGAGAGACTAAGGGAGCAGAGAAGCCAGAAAGATGGAGCTCCAAGGGAAGGGAACAGCACATGCACTCATCACACGAGTAAAAATACTGAATTCTGGAGTCAGGAAGACCAACAATTCCACCTCACCACTTGTTAAGCAAGTGACCCTGGCAAGTTCATCTTTTTTCCACCCTTAATTTCCTCATCTGTAAAATGGAGAGAGGAATTGTACCTCCTCATAAGGGATTAAATGAGATGAGTATATGAGAAAAGCTTGAGAAACATAACTATCACCATCAAGATAATTTTTTTTAATCAAGACAATTTTTTAAGCAGTAAAAAAGTGTTAGAGCCTCGCAATTAGCTTTTACTTTAGTCTCAACTTTCAGATTAACTATGAAACATTTATGTCCAATAAATGATAACATCTCAGACACTTAAATTGTTGATACAGTCTCTTTATCAGTTAGGATGAGATTAAGTTATAAATAATAGCAGTCAAAAATAATTTAAACAAAATAAAAATGCACTTGTCCCGTATGTGAAAGCCCAGAGGCAGGCAGTGAGGTGTCAGATATGGCAGCTTGGCTAGAACTCCTCACAGACCCCAAAGCATTCCAGCTCACCACGCCAACATCTCTGGAGTATGGCTCTTCTTCTCAAGATCTAATGTGATAACTAACATTCCAGCCATCACAACTGTGCTCCAGATAGCAGGGTGGAGGAAGCAATAAACAAGAAAAAAAAAAAAGGGCACAGCGCACCCACCAGTTGTTTTTTAAAAGGGTCCTGGAAGCTACTGAACAATTCTCTGCTCACATTCTACCAGCCAGAACTAGTCATCTGGACTTCTTTAGCTGCAAAAAGAGGCTGGGAAATGTAGTCTTTATTCTATATGGCCACGTGCCCAACTTAAACTTGTGGATTCTGGAAAAAAACAAAAACAAAACCAGAACAGATGTTGGGGATAATGAGCAATCTCTGCCATATGTAATATGCTGGAAACTGAAAACATAATAAATGGATATTTTAAAAGGAGGGCATCACTGACATCACTAAATGCTAATTATAAGAAATTTGCAAAACTCTAGTTGCAAAGATTGACAAGAATATTGGGGAAAATGTACACAGTTGTGGGCCAAAAGGAGAAGAAAAGAGCCGTTGATAACCTGGTTCAAAATAGCCAAGAAGGGCCCCTAAGACAAGTATGCAAAAGAAAGTCAATTGACGCTTTTAGAAACTAACACAATGGTAAAGACAAGCATAGTCTCTGATCCAGAAAACCCATTTCTTGAATTTTCTTCAACAGCAAAATAATTTTAAGTATAGGTATAGATACATTCTTTGAAGCATATTCAGTGAGAAGAGAAAGTATTCAACTGCACAACAGAAATGAATTACTATATAAAACATAGCCATTAAAAATGAAAACTATGTAAAAACCAAAACCTTAGTCCACGAAGTGAACAGCAAGTTTTTATAAGTTATAATTAATATACATTAAAGGTACATCAATAAGCACACGGTAATTTAACTCATGCTCAGATCTCAAAAATCCCCTAGTTGTAAGTATTGACAGCATCAAGTATCTTCTTGCAGCACTTAACACAACTTGTAAATGGGCAGTTTTTATGTGTGAGCCTCTTCCTCTAGACGTTTACTCCCTGAGGGCAGGCACCTAGTGGACACCAGGGGTTTCTCCTGACCAGTAGGCAGCATTCCTCCTTGATTCTCCTTGGGAGAGCCAGTCTCATCTGGCTTCAATGGGAGGCCATGCTCCAGCCAAACCAGTGCGTTCCTTTCCCAGTCTCATGACTGATATTGAGGTGGGCATGTGACTCAAGTCAGTGCAATCTCGGGGTTTCCGTAGGAACTCGTGGAGAAGAGGTCCTCTCTTTTCAGCAGGTCCCTACAATAGTAAAACGTAAGCCTAAATCTGGTAGGGAGCATCCTGTCTGACTCAAGAAATACCATTTTACTTAAGCCAGTGTGAACTGGGTTTCTGTTCCATACAAAAAGACTCCTGAATATATATTTTGTCTGTTTTTTCTTTTTTGTTCACCACTGTATTACAGCACCCAGCAAGACACTAGGTAGGCATCTGTTGGGGACTGAATCATGTTCCCCACAAAAGCCATGTCCAGGCCCCAGCCTCTGGTCCTGTCAGTGTGGGCTCATCTTTAACAGGACCTTTGAAGATGCTGTAAGTTAAGGTGTGCCTGGACTGAATGAGGATGGGTTGTAATCCAAGGCAGCTGAAGCCATAGGAAAGGACACAGAAAGAGAAGCCACAGGGTGCAGCCAGAAGCTGTAAGTTAACAGAACCCAGAAGGGAAAGAAAAAGACACTGCCATATGCATTCCCATGTGATTGAAAAGCCAAGGAACCCCAAAGACTGCCTTGCCAGCTAGAAGAAAGCGCCCCCTGGGAAGAAGCACGTATCTTAGCCTCTGAAGTCAGAAGTCAATAAATCCTGTTAAGGCAACCCATTGTATGGTATTTTTTCACAGCTGAGAAACTAAAGCAGCATTCAATAACTACTTGTTAAATAAACCTGTGTGAAAAAGACAGTGTAAAAGTAAAATATTGGAAAGATGCTGAGTTTTTTTTTAATAGAAGTTTTTACTATTTTTTCAATGAATTTAAAGAAAAAAAAGCTTTTTGATTAAGCTAACACAAAACATAAAAACAGACGGTCTTTCATGCTGTAATTAAGCCCCATCAACCATAGGAAGTTGGCTCCCATAAAGCCTCATGGACATATTTCTGCCTCTTTCACCTACTGTTAGAGAATCATATTTGTATATCCATCACCCCTCGTTACAAACCTACACTGTCCTATATGGTCTAGCAAAAAACCACGTGTGACTGCAGAACGTCCGAAATACCGCTAGTCCAAATGAGATGTGCTCTGAGTATATATACCGACCAGATTTTAAAGAGTTAGTAAGGAAACAGTGAATGTAAAGTATCTCAGAAGTTCTCATATTGATTACATAGTAAAATGAACTGATTTAATTAAAATACATTATAAAATTTTACCTGTGAAAAAATCTTGGTAACGGATTGGACATGGCAGCACAGCGTTGTGAATGTAATTAATAGCACAGAATTGTAACTTAAAAAATGGTTAGAATGGGCAATTCTGTGTTATATATACAGCTTTGTTATCAGAAAATTGTTTTGTTTTTAATGTTACCATGGGGAAAACTGGATAAAGGATACTATATTATTTCTTAAACTGCATGAGAATCTACAATTACTTCAAAATTAAAAGTTTAACTTAAAACAAATCTAGTGATAGCAATAGCATTGAATTATATATTTGAATGTGGCTGAAAGGGGGAAATTTTATGTTGCATATATGTTACCACAGTATAAATTCAAAAAATAAATATAGGACTATACAATACAAATAATGAATCCTACCATAAACAGTGGGATATTGCTAATAATACAATTATAAAAAGTTAGTCTCGTCATAATAACAGCACTGAAACATATATCTGAATATGATTAAAAGGGGAAATTTTAGATTGTATATATGGTAACAGATTAAATTTTTTTAAATCCATGGACCTACACTACACAGTGAACCCTTAGTTAAACCATAGACTATACTTAATATTGTACAATTACAAACAAGTGCTATCATCAACTATAACAATGCTCCATGCCAACGCAAGGTATCAGTAATAGGCTGCTGTATGGGAATCCTCTATTTTATATTGTTCTGTAAACCCACACTTCTCTAGTAAAGAAAAAAAAAATGTCCACTTATCAGTGGCATCAAACAAGAGTGTCCTTTCTTTTATCATTTTGCCAAATGTAGAATCATGACAGAGACTCTGCTTAAAGCAACTATGTGCCATGAAAAAAAAGCAACTGTGGGTGGTCAGACAGTCCACACCAGGGTTTGAAAATTAAAACCGACAACTAGAGCTTCGCTTGGGCAGAATCCCAAATAAGGGCACTGGAGGGCAAGACTGACAGATGCAAAATCTGAGGAGTAGTCACAGCAATGATTATGCAAAGCACTGGCCCTTCATGCTTTGATGGCAACGCACTCATTTCTCCAATTTCCAGCACACTAAATGCAAGTGTAGTTTAATGACAGTAACTAGACTGAAAGGTAATTAGGAGCTGAAAATACCGACTTTTCCTCATTATAATAATTCTCTACCAGAAATATTTATTGTATTAAAAAAGCACTGTTCTCTGGGTATCTGCTTAAAGTAATAGCCATCAAACGTTTTAAGGGTATAACCATTAACATTATTTTTAAGCCATGAAGCAAGTTAAATGCTAAACATAAAGAAGAAAAAAATAACAGATATCAAAGATAACAGAGACCCAGGATGGCTGAATCCCATTTCATATTTAAAAAAAAATGAGAGTGATAAAATACTGCTCATCTGATTTCCCTCTAACACCATTTTTCTACTCCCCCTTTTTTCTTTCTACTCCAGACACTCCTTTCCCTATCGCAGGCACTTCATCATGCCTTGTACAACTTCTTATATGAGGCAGGATGTGCTGAGGAAGGGAAGAAGACAAAACCCTTAGACATCTGGTGGTGACAGCAGCAACTATAATTTATCTACTCTGTTCCAGGAATATTAAATATATTCTAATTCTTACAGAAAATCAGTGAGAAAAATATTTTTCAAACTACTTTTGGGGGCTGTAACAGCATAGCAATAGCTCAGCATAAACAGGGGTCTACCCTCCTCGCACAATAAGAAGTACGGGCATAGTTCCAGGGGTGCTTAGGTGACTTGGTGATGGTAGGTCACAGGGTTAGCACCTCTCTAATTCTCCTGGTCTTCCCCTTATGGTCATGAGATGGCTGCAGCAGCTCCAAACATCACAGCCTCAGCACAGCTGCATTCAAGGCAGGGAGCAGGGAGTAGCAATGATAGAGGTTTTCTTCCCCTACCTCCCCAGGAGAAAAATCTTCTCCCAAAAGACTCCCAGCGACTTCCACATACATCCTCGACTTCCACATACATCCTATGGGCTAGAAGGCACTTACATGCTTGGCCTTGAGGCCAGGGGCACAGTCCACCTCTCCTGAGTTTAAGTGACCTCTATCTGGTTTTGCTGACAAGGGCAGAAAGAGATATGTCTTTGGGGCAAACAAGAGTATGTCACTATTATCAGCTCTATCCCTCAAATGAGGAGACTAAATCTTATTGCTGGTAAGCAGCAGAGAAAGGAATCCAAAGAATGTACATACATGTTGTGACAGCTCAGAGCCTGGGTCCCCTCCTAAACGGCCCATACCAGACCGGCTTTAGCTGAGGACAAAGGTCATCGAAGGTAAACAACCTCCCCAGAGGGTAAAAATACAACCACCGATGTAAAAAGGCATTGACTGCATCTTAGTCTTAAACACTAATCTTAGTAAAACATCAGGTTTTAGGCCCCTTTAATGACTATACTAGAGACCCGATGTCCTCATACTATATAGACTGTACTCTCCCATCCCTTGTGGGCGGCCACCAGAGAACTTCTCCTGTTTGTAAATGCCAATAAACGCACATCTGCTTCTGTGCCTGGCGTGTTTTTCAGTTTCGCAGCCCATGCTGTGCACGAACAAGGTCTGGGCCAGAATACGTGCATGTGCATTTTAAGCAAAAGAGCAATAATGAAACACTCATGTACCCATTCCACAGCTTAAGAAACCGAATGAAAACAATGGCTTTGGCGCCCTGTGATTCCACCTCCCCTTCAACACAGGTAACCACCAACCTGAAATTTAAGTTAACCAAGTTGCTTTTCTTTTCAGTTTCATCACTTATATATGTGTATCTCTATGCAATAAATAATTTCATCTTGCTTTACTGAACTTTTGTAAATGGAACCATATAGTAGGCATTCTGCAACTTCCTTTCTCATTCAGAATTTATTTAACGAGATTAATTGATATTTATATGTGTGATTATACTTCATTCATTCATACTGCTATTTAGTATTCTGTTGTAGGAATATAACCTCCATTTATGTGTCCATTCTCCTGTCTACAGATATTTGCCTTGTTTCTGCTCTAAGACTCCTTATCTGAGGATGGGCCCACACTGATCCTAAATAGTTAGGGTGCCTATATAATTTATTGCCCAAACTGAGCTGCTTTTGAGAGGGGATGCTATTAATAATATACTAGGACAACAGGCATAAACCAGCATGTATGGTCATGCTATAAATACTAAATTTTATTACAAGATTTCTCAATCACCCCCTAAAGCACAGACTAAGGTATTTAAATCCAATCCTGCTTACTTGATGGTTAGTTCACAATTAAAACACAATCAGCTTCTGTATTCATAGTCTAGCCCAGAAGGAAAGCCCCAAACAATTAATTAGTCCTTTCCTGGAAAGAAGAAAAGCAAATTCTTCAAGAGAAAATGCATAGCTTCTGTGCTGGTTTGAAATGATGTATGTACCCTAGAAAAGCCATGTTTTAATCCTAATCCCATTTTGTAAAGGCAGCCATTTTTCCTAATCCCTATTCAGTACTGTATGTTGGAAACTGTAATTAGATCATCTCCCTGGAGATGTGATTTAATCAAGAGTGGTTGTTAAGCTGGATTAGGTGGAGGCATCTCCACCTAATTAGTTTCTGGAGTCCTATAAAAGAGGAAACATTTTGGAGAATGAGGGAGATTAAGAGAGAGCAGGACGATGCAGCCACGAGAAGCAGAGTCTACCACCCAGCGACCTTTGGAGATGAAGAAGGAACATGACTCCTGGGGAACTTCATGAAACAGGAAGCCAGGAGAGAAAGCTAGCAGATGACACCATGTTTGCCACATGGCTTTCCAGATGAGAGAGTAACCCTGACCGTGTTTGCCATGTGCCTTCTACTTGAGAGAGAAACCCTGAACTTCATCAGCCTTCTTGAACCAAGATATCTTTCCCTGGATGCCTTAGATTGGACATTTCTATAGACTTGCTTTAACTGGGACATTTCCATGGCCTAAAAACTGTTAACTAGCAACTTATTAAATTCCCCTTTTTAAAAAGCCATTCTGTTTCCAGTGTGTTGCATTCCGGCAGTTAGCAAACTAGAACAGCTTCCCAGCCTCTGCTATCTCAGATCTTTACAGTTTGTCATCATTGCTTGAAGAAAATTCCAACTATAATAACAACAGCCAGGATAAAATTTAAAAGGCCTTAAATTGCGGGGTCCTTTTTCTGAGCTAGGACAGGGCTACAGGCCTGGCATCCACCATCCCATTTAATCTTTATTACAACTCTGTGTGGCCCACGTATGGAAGACGAAGCTCTGAGAGGTGAAGTGACTTGTCTGAGGTTGCACTGCACACAAGGGCAGAGCCACAACGTCAGCCTCGATGCATCTAAACAGGTGACCTTCAACACGAACAAATCCAGACCTTTCTGGGAGGGGAAAGCATGCTATTAACACTGCACCAGGAAAGCAGGTGCAAACTGAGACCTTCCCAAGTGCACTGAGACCTTCCCAAGCGCACTGAGACCTTCCCAAGCGCACTGAGACCTTCCTAACTGCACTGGGACATGGGATCCCCCTAGCTGTAATTCCAAAGACAGTGCTTCACCATATCCTTTTGCAGCATTCTAAGTTCAGATCTAAATGATCTGAGGGGAATGACCAGATTGTGGACCTAACTTCTGGGTTGAACGCTCTACTTGTATGGAGATGCACTGACCTCGCAGAGGTCACAGGTACACACAGCCCCTCACCCCTTCTTCCTGAGTGTACCTGAAAGACCTGACAGACCCCCAAGTAGCACCGTTCAGCCCAGCACAGCAGGCTGGAGAGGACTATGGTTTGCTTCCCTGAAACTCATAATTAAATTAGAGCAACATTCTTCTTCCCAAAGCAGCTCCTGTCAGAAGCTGCCAGCAGCAGCGATAATGCAGCACTCTCTCAGCACTCACTCCTCCCAGAGGCTGCAAGCCCATTCTCTGGCATGGAGGAACTGTAGGCCTTTCCTTCAGCAAGGTCCCCTGAGATGCCCCTCTGTCTGCTCCTCTCTGCAAAGCTGTATGTGCACAAGCTCTCTCCAATCTCCCTCTCTCTATATATCCTTCTATTCCTCTTTCCCCCTGCTCTCTTCCTCCCTCCCTCCCTGTCTTATAGTAGTTTTTTTTTTTTTTTTAGTATTTCAAACATGGAAAAACAGAGAATTACTTAACGGTGTCCCCTATGCCTGAAGAACACGTGTACTGTTGCGCTGTATGAAATGTTCACCTTTGCATTATTCATTGCTTCAAATGAGAAACAACACAAACGTCCATCAATAGTAAAATGATAAATTATGATGGACTTGTAAAACAGGAATGTTCTCCAGTAATAGAAATGCACAAATTACTGCTACACACGAAAACTTAATCTCATGGTGCATGGGGGTGGGAGTGGGGGTTCAGTGGTAGAATGCTCACCTTCCATGTGGGAGACCCGGGTTTGATTCCCAGACCACACACCAAAAACAAACAAACAAACAAAAGGTAATCTCACTATCAAAATATTGAGAAAAAGAAGCAAAAAACAAAGTGAATATGTATACCATTATTTAATTTATGTAAAAGGCATTTTTAAGGCAGGAAAGCTCATTTATAATGTTAGAAATGAAGAAGGTCATTATTTTTGCAGAGGTAATGGATACTAACCAGGACAGGCCACAAGGCTTGCTTCTGGGATGATGATAATATCCCATTTCTTGACCTGACGGTAATTACAGAAGTGGTGACTGCTACAATTCTTTAAGATGTGTTCACTTTTCTTAATGTATGTTATATTTGAAGAAGGAAATAACAACTTAGAATTAAAGCCACTTTTAGTCAAGATTTTTGTTACTTGCAGCTAAAATCATCATCACTATTAAACTATGTGACCCTGAGCAATTAACTTCTGTGTTTAATTTTTCATCTATAATAGCACCTGATGTGTACAGCTGATGTGAGAAGTACTTGACATAAATATATGGAACATACTTACAAGTATTTGGTACATTAAGTACTCAGAAAAGTTAGCTGCTTGAATTAGTGGTATTCTATCTACACCTACCCTCCTCATCTTCATCTCCTATCAAATATGATATATTTCCATTTATCATAACTCTATGGACTGGGTAAGGGCATATTAGAATGGACAAGTTCACATTTCCTTGTGGGTAAATATCTTCCAGAGGACAATCTGCCCATATGTACCACGAGCCCAGAATCAACCAGTAATTCCATTCTAGGAATGCATCCTTAGGAAAGGAGATGTGCAACAAAAATTTATGTACATACAATGCTCTTATTTATGTACAACTGTATTTTATTTATAAAACTGAAAACTGTAAAAAAATGTATGATACCAGGAAATAGTTAAATAAAATAATGATACCAAGAACTTTTAATGACATGAAAAAGTTGAACATAACAAAAGACCTGTCTGTTTCAGCTTTATAAAAATAAATATTAAAAAGACTAGAAGAAAGTAAATCAAAACTTTAAGCTAATTATCTCTGCATGCTAGTATTACAGAAATTTAATTTTTTTCTTTATAGTTTTCTGCATTTTCCAATATGCATCTACGAGCATATACTGTTTTTATAATCAGCAATACAAATATTTAAGAATTTGTGACCTCTTCTCCCAAGGCCTTCATCTCCATTGTCATGGTGAAAGCCCGCTGCTCTCCATCACATTTCAGGGAGGACGCTAACAGAACAGACCATGTCTGAAGGAAGGTGACTGACAGGCTGGTAAAGGGTTTCAAAAACGAGCCCCATGAGAAATGGCTGAAGGAACGCGGCTGTGTACCTCGAGGAAGATTTGTTAACAGGACAGCTGTCTTGGAAATCTGTCACATGCAGGAGGGATTACACTTGCTCTACTTAGTTCCAGAGGTCAGAATTAAGACCAGTGAATCTAAGTAACAAGAAGGAGAGAAGGGGAAGCAACTGTATGATTACACCCTAAGCCCAGGTTTCCTTTCTGCCTAATGGTACAGAGCTCCTCTGGAGGGTCCACTGAATTGTCCTGTTAGCCTTTGGGCATCTAAACAGCAGAGGCCACCCTCTCCCAGCATCTCAGACAAGCTGTTCTGTGGACAACAACGTGAGTCAGGAATTCTGATATTCCTAACCAAACACCAGCCCGGCTGGAAACACCTGGCTCTCCTTTTAATCCCTCCCACTTGCATTTGAGCAAGTTCTTCAAATTTTACACAGATTGGTCCACTTCTCTCCGTTTTCCCACTCAAACACCTTCGTCCCAGCCATCATCGCTTCTCTCTTCCCTGGATTGCTACAAAGGCTTCGGAACTGATATCTCTCTTGCCACCCCAAATCCATTTGCCACATAGTAGCTAATCACTTTTCTTGGGTTAAACAATCAGTACTATGACTACAAGACTCAAAGTGATTTACTCCCATCTTCCTCTCCAGCCTTAATTAGGGTCTCTTCCTCCTTGCTGTCTTTACTCCAGCCAAGCTGGCCTTCTTTCAGGTGCTTCATTCAAGCTCAAGTCTTTCCCATATCAGAGCATTTGCACATGCCGAGATGCTCCCCATCTCCCTGCCACCCCCCTGCCGTCTCCAAGTTTCTGCAGTTCAAATATCATTATTCTTTAGTTTTACCACTATAATGGCATCCCATTGCCCTAAGGATACTTTATGTGACTTATATGACTTTTTTATGACCTAGCCACAACTGACCAGTCCACACCCAATGCCTCTACTCTCTCACTGAACAGAACGCCTCTCAGTCCTCAAATGCACCAGCATTCCTCTCATGCCTGGGTCTTTATGCATACTGTCTTCTCGGTCTGGAAGAATCTTCTTGTAGCTAATTCCTATCACCTTCAGGGCTCAGCCCACATGTAATTTCCTCAGGAAGCCTTTTCTTACCTCCACATGCTGGCTTATATGCCTTTCCTGTGTGTTCCAATAGCACCTGTAATTATTCCATCACGGCATTTATTATATTTTATTGTAACTGCATTTCCTGATACTTGGTAATATCTATGAAGGCAAGGATTGCATCTATATTGACCAGAGCATAGCATCAGAATTGCTGATCTAATGGATTTATTTTAAAATATCATTTTCCAACCATGAATGTGCAAATTAAAGTAAAAAATAGGAAAATAACAGATATCAACAAGAAACATTCTAATAAGTGGTATTTTCTTATTCGGATAATGATGCAAATTTAGACTATACTCAATTCCCCAGTCCTAAGCAAAAGTTCATGAGTTGTTTTTATTTTTACTATCTGGCATAGCAATTATTTTTTAACTAGCTTTGAATGCCCTGAGGCAATATTCATTCCACACACATAAAAGGATCAATGGGTACTAAACAGACTGAAGAGAGGTATAATATTGAATTCATAAAATAGCAGGATATAAAATAAAATTAAGTCAGGTAAAACACTGAAGGATATAAGACTAATAGGCAAAACACAGATATTCCCACAGTCTGCATCTCTCCAAGGCATAAAAAGTACCTGTTAATTTAGCAAACTTGCTTAATGTGAAAGAACATCAGAAAGTCAAAGCCCTGGTCCAGGCCTCGCTGTGGATTCCGAGTGGACGTGTAATGAACAGGCGTCTAAAAGGCACGTCCTATGTCCTACCCCACCCCACCCCCGACTCTGCCTTCCCTTGGTTGTTAGACCCTGGCAAGTCACATGCCTTTGTATTTCCATTTCTTTATCAAAAGGGATCAGATTAGTTGACATGGTAGAAAACTGCTCTTGCCTCTCAATATCCATTCTCTCCTTCTTTCTTGGTAACAAAACCCCGGTTTTTAGCTGGGCACATTAATGGGCAACTAAAATATCATATTTCACAGCCCACCTCTGCAGCTAAGAAGTCAATGAGATATAGGTAGAGTGCTGGGTGGGTCTTCTGGGAAGTTTTAAAAAGAAGAGAGACACAATTCTCCTTCCCGCTGCCTAGAGCTCGAGTCCCTTTTGGACCGTAGGGATGAGAGCCACACCTGAGGGTCCATGGAGAGTAGAGGTGCAAGGAACCCAGGTCTCTGATGGTCTTACAGAGCTACCATAACTAGTTCTGGACTGCCTACCCCTAAAGTTCTTTATAAAAGAGAGAAATACGCTTCTAAAGTTACTGTCATGCTGATATTTCTGTTACATGTGGCTACATATAATCCTAACTAATAAAGTTGAGGAGACTTTTTGTACTTAAAAGGTCTAATGGTTTTTAGTTCTAGGAACTTGATGGAGTTTCATTTCATACAGGGCAGCTTCATGAGAGAGATTTCCCTTTATATTTAGCTCAAATGAGCCTAAATGTCAATGTACCAGGCCTGACAGGACTCCCAGTTTACTCCTTTTACATATCACCCCTGCAAATGTCTAGTGTATTTGGTATAAGAAAACCTGGGTTTCTATGTGATTTTGGACAAGTTACTTAAGTGCTCTGAGCCGCATTCCTTCCTTCCCTCTTACTTTCCCTAGAAACAAATATAGAGGAAAGAGCAAGGTTTTTCAGTCAACACAAGTTCAAACCTAGTTCCATCAGTTATTGGTTTTGTGACCTTAGACAAGATCCCCAGCATTTCCGTGCCTCAGTTTTCTCATCTTGAAAACATTTTTCCCCTCACAGGGAATTCTAAGGATTGGATGCAGTAATGGACATGAAGCACTCAGCATAGTGACCGGCATCTGTGAGCCAGCTGCTTACTGAAACACAGTAGCTGTTGTCCTCTCCCTTCCCAATTTTGTGATGCTATGGGTAATAACAATCACTGACTGCTAGGTGCCAGACACTTAGAACTTTTCATATATTCAGTTATTTAATACAACAAAGAGGAAAATACTAAACCATTTTGCAGCTAAGGAAACTGAGGCACGAAGATGCCAAGGACCTTGTCAAGATCACACAGCTTGAGACTCAAGTCCAGGCAATTTTGACTCCAGATCCTCAGATCTTTATTAGAGGAATACCCCGCACTGCTTGCTGTCTGTCCAAACAACTTTTGAGCTTCCTCAGGTCACAATCATCATGTGTGGATCAGGCCCTCCAAGCACTTGTATTGACTCATTGGCAGATGACTAGTAACTGAATCACTTTACAAAACATCTACATTGTCAGATGACCCTGAAGTATCCATTTGTTTACTAAACTAAAATGTGCCTCAAGTGAAACTGAGATCCCTGCCAAAGGGAGTGAAAATCCCGCAGCCCAAAGTGCATCTCTGGGTCTTCAGAATGAGATTCTGAAATCAGACTCAAAGAACTCTTTCAAATTAAAATACTCCAGACAGAAAGAAAGGACTGTAGAGTTTGTTGGGCTACAGAGAGTTATCATTTTCCCCTTGGTATGGATGCACAACAGCATTCTAAATCAGAACTATTCAAGTTTTCATCGTCAGAGACACTCACTAAATACCTCACTGTGCAAATTTGGTGCTAGGGATGCAAATGATACAAGACAAACCTTATTAGCACAGATTTCATTAATTTGGAATATGTGATAATTCTTGGCGCTGAATTTTATTTTTTCATTATATATAAAAAATATATAAAGTAAATGAATAAATACGATCAATTTATTCATTGCACTAATATTTATTGTCAATTTACTGTGTGCCTTCTCTGGAGTAGGAGTCATATACATTATTTTGCGTAAATTCTCATTAAAAAAATAACAGTAAAGGAAGTATGGTCTCCATTCTTAAACAAATTAGAAGTCTGGAAAATTAAATTATGGTACATCCATACACTGGAATGCTACATAACTGCAATAAAACCAGTGGGACAGATCAATTGGTGCTATAATATTAACAAGAACAACTGTTTAATGAAAATAGCAAAGATGTGGAATCTTCTTTAAAGCATCACATTTGTATTAAAAAAAAAACAAGCAAATGATGATGACGACAATATATGTAGTGAAATCTTTGGGAAAGAAAACCAAAAACATCTGAGATGAGAAAGAAACTCATTTTTAAATGTCCTTTTGCAACATAGAATTCTTTACCATTTCTGTGCATTTTCATAATATTAAAGCCTATTAAAAGAAGTTAATATTCATTACTATTTTTTTTGCGCCCATGCCTAGCATAGTGTCTGGTGCATAATTGGAATTCCAGTATGTATTGCATGAATGTAAATAAATGATGCTATTAATTTTGATTTAAACACATTTATCTTTTCTATTCACTATAGGTCCCACCCAAATACCAAATGCTAAAAACTTTGGGGTGAATTCCAAATGTGCACATAAATGTGCTTAAGATAATATAACTACATGAGAAATGGCAAGTAGGGGAATTAGAAACGGACAGCTTTTTTTTTTTCAGTGCTGTAAAGAAGAACAAATTATGTATTTGCCCCGAGTGTGCAGTGTGTGATTTTAGATTGTTTTGCTAAAGTTTTCCCCTAGTAGTAGCAATCATGAAAAAAAAAAAAAGACAGACATCTGGTAACTTCTTTAGGGAAATCCTTGACAGATTTGTGGGTGTAACTCTAGTCAATCTGTTTTGTAAATAGACCGTAGGCGATGGCATCAATTAAAAGTCTTTCTAAAGACAGTTTTAACAAGAGCATTGCCCTGGAAACAACAGCCACGATATCCTAATAATCATGCATCCACCATGCACGCAACACTCATCATGTATTGGCACTGTGCAAAGCAATTTATAGACAAGACATAGTTTAATTTTCACAACTCTATGGGTAAGCATTATTATCCCCATTTTGCAGATGAATAAGTGAGGCTCAAAGAGATGAAGTAACCTACCTAAAGTCATCCAGCTAGTGACTGTAAGAATTGGATTCAAACTCAGTTCTGAAGAACTCCAAAGCCTTCTGGAGCACAGTGTTCTCTCTATGCTCAATGAACACATCAGCGAGAAAGAAGTCAAAATTAGAGGGACAAGGAAGGAGCTAATCTATGTATGCCCCAGCATTGACTGTCTATGATTTTTAGCACCTTTGAGCAGAGGCCAAGGATGGTGGACAAAACAACCTGCCTTGCATGTGGAAGCCTTGAATGTTGTCAACCTGGTTCTACCAACAACAATTTAAGCTGCTTGCATCACTTAAATTGGCCAAGCCTTGTTCTCTCAGCTGTAAGGCAGCTATTCTAGAATATCCCTGTGTATTTCTAGAATATTCTAGAATATCTAGAAAACTGTGTGTCTATGATCACAGGTGTTTAGAAACTTAGTTTTGTTGGGATAGTAGGTTAAGAAATAGCTCTAAGATTGGAGAATTAAGCATATTATGGCCACTAAAGCCCTGATGATGGCATTAATCAACAGTCAGTTTTCACTGTAATTGCACCAGTGACCTCCAGTGGCCATCACTAAATCCAGTCATCAATTTTTGGTCATATTAAATGACTTGATCAGCAGCATTTCACAGAACTGACACACTCTCCTCTTTGAAACATTGTTTTCACTTGGGTTCCAAGACTACTCTCTGCTGGATTTTCTTCTCCCTCATTGGCTGCTCCTTCAGACTCTTCCTTTGCTGCTTCCTCCTCTTTTCCCCAACTCTAACCTTGGAGTGTCTCCCAGGGTTTAGTCCAAGACCTCTCTGTCTACACTTATTCTCTTGGTGCTCTCATCAATCTCTTGGATTTAAATACAATCCACGTGCTGATGACTCCAGGTTTTGCATCCTACTATCTATTCAATATCTCTGCTAGGATGTCTAACGAGCATCTCAAATTCAGCATGCCTCAGACTGGACTATGTTCCCCTCAAACCTCAGTAAAAGTCTACTTCAGTCAATGGGCACTCTGCCCTTCCAGGTGCTCCAGTCAACATGATCTCTGACTCCCACCTTACCAAAGGTTAAAGCCAAAGGCCTTCTGGGATCTGCTCCCCCAACTCTCACAATTATCTTCCTGACCTCATCTCCCATCACTCTTCCCCAGCCACCTGCCTCTAGTCACTTAGGGCTCCTTGACCTTACGCACTTGCCATCTACTTGGAATACCTTCCCCAGGTAACTACAAGGCTCACTCTCTTGGGTAATTGTTCAAATGCCATCTTTTTTGGTGAGATCTTTCCCTGATCATTCCATTTTAAATTGTAACCTGTAGCTCAAAGCACTCTCTTTTCCTTCTTCCCTGCATTATTTTTCCCCATAAATTATATTTTACAATCTCAAATAACAAAGATGATATCTTAAAATACCTTAAGTACCTGAATATAAGTGTTGTTTTCACAGGTAGACTAATTTTAACAAATACATACTATATAATACATTATATAAATGAATATATTTTTTCTTAATGTAAAGTTGTAGAACTAATCATGCCAGGATTCCTATGGTAATCTTGAAACTATCTTCATATACCAACAGCCTACAATGTTATTTGATTAATCATGGTGGGTCATAGTGTCAGATTTTTCATTTTTGTTTTCCTTTCATTTTTTTTCAAATTTGAAATATGTCTTTCACCCAACATTATTCTTTAATGGCCAATGATGGTCACCAAGCAGTGGTCAAAGTTCAGGCACTAACATCAAAGGGGCAGGTTCAAGTCACAGATTTACCTGTTACTACCTGGTAACTTTGCCAAGTAACTTAATTTTCCTAATCTTTGGTTTGCTCATACACAAAACAAGTAGGTCAGCTATCTCTATCTAGTACAATTTCTGTGAGGACCAGTGAGATAATCCACATAAAACATGAGCACGGCCCCTGGCAAATATATGCTAACTATTACTATTATTATTATCAACCTCCAGCCCTCATCAGAAGGGTCTGGCTGTCAAAATTTGAAGGCCTTATAGATCCCTAATTCAAGTCTTATCAGCTTCAATGAAATGTTTCCCTCTCCAGTTTATGCTTAATGAAAATGCACCCATTTTCTAGTGAAGGTGGACAAATCAAACCACCTTAAATGACCCAATAAGATATGTGAACATGGGTTTTAAAGACAATTCTGGAGGGGTTAAGAACTGGCTGATGGGTAAGTGAACCAAGTATGCAATAATGTTGAGGGAAGGAGAGAATAGGAAGTAAAGAGGAACCATAAGACAAAGACACTGTGCAGAAAAACGGTGACTGAAAGGACTACTGCAGCAGTCAGGACCATGGCAACCCTGAATCCTTTTGAAATATGGTTACTGGACACACAGCAGGAAGAAGCTACAGATACCCTGGTTAGCAATGCACTCTTTCATAACAATACCAACAACAAATAACACCTGGATAGATGGCACTTACCATGCACTCGGTACTGTTCCAGTGGCCTCATGTGTACTGGCCCGCTTCACCCTCACAACACACTGGGCAAGTCCTGTTTTACGCCTGAAGAAAATGGGGCACAGAGAGTAACACATCCAGGTTCCAACAGCTGGCAAGGGACAGAGTCAAGATTCACACCCAGGTATAGTCCAGCTCCAGAGCACGTGCCGAGATCCACTGTGGTCACTCTCCCTGATACACTCTGATTTCGGAGGGAACAGAGGATGTGGGGTGCGGTATGCTGTTATTCTTTGGGGAGCTGCTCCTCTCCCCACACCCTGTGATTCTGGAAGGGCTGACTCCCTACTCCCTAATCTACCCTCCGCCACAAGGATGGGCACTTGTGGCCCCAAATGACCAGGCAGTGTCCATCTGTGAGGTTTTTTTCCACTGAGTCGATGAAGAACCTGTCCATATCTTCTCTTGGACTGAGACTTCTAAGGCCGTGAGCTCAGACTGGTCAGGCACCCTGTGCCTCTCTGTATGGAGGCACACGGAGGTAGTCAGAGCATGGGGCCAGCCCCTTGCCAGGGTCAAGGTGAGGGACAGATGGCTGGAAACACAGTAAGGTAGACTTCCAACTAAAGGAGCATATGTTAATATAGTCAATCTGCATCTTCTGAACACCCATTCTGTGTGGAGCACTGTGCTAGACGGGAATCCCAATGAATAAGACACTGTCCTTGTTCTTGAGGCACTCACAATCTAGGGTACAAGGGCACACATGAAAACAAAATTTCTATACAGGGAGCTAAGCAGGCAATGTTGTTCCTGCCTCAGGGCCTTGGTACTGTTTCCTCTGCCTGAAAAAACTTCCTAGGGCTGTTTTTCCTCACCATTCAAGTTCAGTCCAACGCTTACTTCCATAGAGAGGCCTTCCCTGACACGCATTCTAAAATGGCGCCCACCCAGCTACCTCTCACTCTATAACATTGCCCTATTCTATTTTTTTTTTTTCACAGATTTGCCACTTACAGAAATTATCCTACTCACTTAACTGGCTTTGGTCTGCCTCTCTACACTGGAGCACAAGCCCCATGAAATCCAGAACTTGGCCTTGTCCACTTGCCTGCAGTCTAGCGTAGCGCCTGTCACGTGGGGGTGCTCTATGACTACTAGCTGAATGAGCGAACAGATGCACGAAATGAAAATCATTCATGAACACAATGCCAAGGAGAGCCAGAAGCTAAGAATAAAAATAAATCAGGGAAAAGGAGCAGCAGACAGATGTGCCATTTTGAATACGGCAGTCAGGGAAGCCCACTGAGGAACTGATACTGAAGCCAACAAGAGTGATTTCAGCAGAGCAGTGAGATTGATGGCCTGATGGGAGTGTGGACCAGGCATGAACAGGAGGTGCAGAAGTGAGCACAGGAAAGAGATGTGCTATAAAGGGAAGCTGCCTTTAGTACCCCTTGTCTAGACTTTCACATTGACAGTACTTTTATATGCCTGGCAAAATAAAGTTTTTTCCATCATTTGTAAATTTTTACTATCACCCTGAAGCCCTCTCTCCTTTGTCCCCTGGACATTTTGTTCTGCTTCTGCCACAGCATTTCCAACATTTTGTAGAACAGTTTTCATTTTTATATGCCTCTTGCCCCCTCGAGTGAGCTCCTTGAGGGCAAGGACCCCAGAATGTACCTAAAAGGTAGGAAAATACGGGAACTTATGGCTGGTACTTCTCCCTGTAGTACCCCTTGTGCTGTAAAGACCAAACTTTTCCCCTTCAAAAAGCAAGGCTTTCAGGTGACAGCTCTAGTCTAGGGCTCCACTTACAAGAGCTTAGCTGGGGCTCCCTGGGAAAACTGATAAAAATTCAAGCATCCAGAATCCTACCTCCTACAGGGCTTAGAGATGCTGCCTCAAAATAGGAGAATTCCCAGGCCATTTCTAATGATTTGAGTTAGGGTTCAAAACTGAGAACAATAGTAGATCCCATCCCACTGAGGGATTGGTCCAGGATAGCCTAGGCAAAATGGTAAGCCAACAGATAGCCTTCTTTCACCTCACATCCTCTCTTACCACTTCTCCTCACTTCAGCAGGCAGTAGGCACACTCATCCCCAACAGATAGCCTTCCTTCACCTCATATCCTCTCTCACCACTCCTCCTCACTTCAGCAGGCAGTAGGCACACTCATCCCCAACAGATAGCCTTCCTTCACCTCACATCCTCTCTCACCACTTCCTCTGACTTCAGCAGGCAGTAAGCACACTCATCCCTTCCTGACTGCAGAAGTCTCCCTCCCAGACAGTGCTTCCATGGGCCTGTGCCCCTCTCCCCAACCCAGGCAGGAACCATTTATTTTTCTCATACTCCATTCCATAGATTGAACTCAAACAGACCTTAGAGACCATCTGGTGGGACAGTCTCTTTTTTCACAGTGGAGGGACAGCTCAAGATCGCATCACCAATTAGTGTAGAACTGGGTCTAGGACACAGAACTACTCACCGCACTCCCCACTCTTCCTAATGAATCATCTGCCTGCCAAGTCCTGCTCTCTGACAGAGTAAGCCTTTCCAGGGTCTCAATGGCTACTAGTAAGGTGACAAATGATCCAATGACGCCTTAGTTAGTGTTCTCCAGGGAATTTGCTCAAGTGACTGTAGGGATTGGCAAGTCCTAATTCCATATGGCAGGCTGCAAGCTGGGAACTCCAAAAGAGATTTTGATGAATTCCCCAGAAGAGGTTAGCTGGCTGAAGCAGAGATATAAATTATTCTTTCTGATTGCTGAAATCATCAGTTCTCCCTTTAAGACCTTCAACAGATTTGGGTGAGATGTCTCTCATTGTAGAAAGCGGTCTCCTTTGTTGATTGTAGATGTAATCACCCATAGATGCAATCAACTGATTGAAGATTTAAATCCACAAGATATGCTTATAGTAACAATCGGGTCAGTGTATGCTGGACCAAATAACTGGACACCAGAACGTAGCCAAGTTGACACATGAACTTAACCATCACAAATAACATCATATTTTTATTTTCCTGAAGTTTCCTGGAGACCATTTGCTAAGCCAAGGCTGTCTCTCTAATGGAAGAAATTTCAAGAATTATGACAAATATGAGAAGAGAAATTTAGGGTAAATTGGCCTTTCTATGCGTCCTGTCCCAAAAAATATACTGAGTGGAAAAATCCCTACTCAATGAGAGTTATTTTGTACTAGATCTCAGCATAGAATATGTTTTTTATTGTATTGTGGACTGTGCTTGTTTGAAAGGAAGTATGCCCACTAGAAAATCCATGTTTTAACCAAAATTCCATTTCATAAGGGTAGAATAATCCATATTCAATGCTGTATGTTTGAAACTGTAATCAGATCATCTCCCTGGATAATGTGATTTAGTCAAGAGTGATTGTTAAACTGGATTAGATGATGACATGTCTCCGCCCATATGGGTGGGTGTTGATTGGTTTACTGGAGTCCTATAAAAGAGGAAACATTTTAGAGAAAGCTATTCAGAGAGAGCAGAGCAGAACAACACAGCCATGAGAAGCCGAAGTCCACCAACCAGCGACCTTTGGAGATGAAGAAGGGAAATGCCTCCAGGGGAGCTTCATGAAACAGGAAGCCAGGAGAAGAAGGTAGCAGATGATGCCATGGTTGCCATGTGCCCTTCCAGATGAGAGAGGAACCCTGAGCATGTTCGCCATGTGCCCTTCCAGCTGAGAGAGAAACATTGAACGTCGTCGGCCTTCTTGAACCAAGATATCTTTCCCCGGATGCCTTAAATTGGACATTTCTATAGACTTGTTTTAATTGGGACATTTTCTCGGCCTTAAAACTGTAAACTAGCAACTTATTAAATTCCCCTTGTTAAGAGCCATTCTGTTTCTGGTATATTGCATTCCAGCAGCTAGCAAACTAGAACATGGACTGTTATAAAAAAATTAGAGAGCCACTGTGCTACAATGAACAAAGTGCTATGGGGCAGGAAGGAGCAGCTAAGTAAATTTTGCTCAAGGAAGCTGGGGGAAGCTTCAGCTGAGGAGATAATTTCTTAAGGAATTTGCAACAGGAAAAGATGGGAAAAACAGACTTGGTATATCATGGGAATGCACATGCAAATCAAAACACAAAGATCTAAGAATGACAGATGGTTCCAGAAGCAAGATCACATTTTACAACACAAAGTTTTAAAAGATGAGTGGGGTAGGGGGGCTGACCTTGGGAGGCTTAAAAATTTAGCAGGGAAATAAAGACAATGATCATGCAAAATGGTGGAGTAAGAAGTTCTAGGGATTGATTCTTCCAACAACTAACCAATTAGTTACAAAGAACAATTGGAATAAACCATTTTGCAACTCTGGAACCTGACTGGACACATACCAACCAGGGGACTGCTCAATGAAGGGACAAGCTGCTAACTGTCCCTAAGTGAAGGCATACATGAACCAGTGGCCAATCCCCATTCTTCAGCCCTCCCACAGCTGTGGGGATAGTAGCCTGCATTTCTGGAGTGGCTGGCAGATGTCAGGGTACAGAGTGGAGACCCTGTCCTCAAAAATTTGGGGTTGCATGTTTTAGTCAGTTTGGCAGATCCCTGAGGGGTAGGCATTGACACTTGCCTTGGGTTTGGCCCCTCAGGCAGCAGCTGCCTCCACCAGCAGCATCTATTTGGAAAATTTAAAGGGAAAATATTGTCAACCCCTACCCCAAGGAGCCAGAAAGTTAAGAATATCTGTCAGTCCATGGACTGACTGAAAAGATAACAGAACAGAAACTTCAGTGACCACACACAATAAGGAATTCACACTTTTCAAAAACAGTTCAGAAAAAGTCACAATGATGGTTCCGTCACTCAAGAAACAACAAGCAAAAAGTCAGCAATCCCTGAGGAGTGAGAGAGCTAAATTTCCAGATATACCATCCTATAGACTCAGAATATTGAACTTTCAACAACAAAAAAACATTATAAAACACACAAAGAAACAGGAAAGAATGGCCTATTCACAGAAAAAAAAGAATTTGACAGAAACTCTTTTTTTTCTATCAAACTAAGGAAGGGCAGACATTGGAAATGCTAGTCAGAAACATTATATCAACTGCTTACTTATGATCAACGAATTAAAGAAAAGCATAAAGAAATAAAGGAAATTAGGAAGGCAATGTGTGAACAAAATGAGAATACTGATGAAGAGAAATTATAAAAAGGAAATTCTGGAGATGAAAGGTTCAATAACTAAAAAAAGAAAAAAATACTAGAGGAGTTCAATAGCAGATCTGAACAAGCAAAAGAAAGGACCAGCAAACATGAAGACAACTAAAATAAGAAAATTGAAACTATCTAGTCTGAGTAACAGAAAGAAGAAAAAAAAATGAAGAAAAATGAACAGGGCCTGGGGGACCTGTGGAGAATCATCAAGCATACCAACATACATACCACAGGAATTCCAGAAGGAGGAGAGAGAGAGAGAAGAAGGGCCAGAAAAAATCTGTAGAAAAAAATGGACCAAAACTTCCCAAATACAATGAAAGACATGACTACACATATTAAAGATGCTCAACAAACTCCAAGCGGTATAAACTCAAAGACATCTACACAAGACACATTAAAGTCAACTGTCCAAAACCCAAAGATAAAAAGAATATTAAAAGCAGCAAGAGAGAAGTAACTCATTGTTTACAAGGGATCCTCAATAAAGTTAACAGTTGATTTCTCACCAGAAACCATGAAAGCCAGAAGGCAACTACACTAAAATCCTAAAAGGAAAAAATTTCAACCAAGAATTCTATATCCAGCAAAACTATCCTTCAGAATAAAAAAGAAAAAAAGATATTTCCAGATAAACACAAACTGAAGGAGTTTCTACTTCTACTACTGTTTCTACTACTGATAATAGTAGACTTGCCCTACAAAAAATGCTGAGGAGTCCATTAGGCTGAATTGAAAGGATATGAGACAACACCTCAGAGTCATAAGAAAAACATAAAGAACACTAATAAAGGTAATTACATAGGTAAATATAAAAGCCAGCATTGTTGTAGTTTTGGTTTTAAACTCCTCATTTTTTCTTTGTGATTTAAAATGAAAACACAAAAAACAATACTTATAAATCCATGTTAATGGACACACAACATATGAAGACACAATCTGAGGCAATAACAATATAAAGGAGGACAAAGGAGATGTATGAGAACACAGTGTTTGTATGCTATTGAAACTAAGTTGGTAGTATTCAAATTCGGTTATTAAAAGTTTAAGATGCTAATTGTAATCCTCAAGGTAACCACTAAGAAAATAATTTAAAAATATACAGAAAAAGAAAGAATGAGATTAAAATGGTACACTATTTTAAAAAAAACTAAATAAAAAAAGAGTCAGTAATGGAGTAACTGAGTAACAAAAAACATATAGAAAATAATCTGAAAAGCATAAGTAAATACCTACCTGTAATTACCTTAAATAAAAATGGAATGAAAGAAAATTTGCACATCATGTATCTGATAAGGGTTTAATTTCCAGAATGCATAAAATCTCTTATAACTCAACAACAAAAAGAAAGACAACCTGTTCTAGTTTGCTAGTTGCCAGAAAGTGATATGCCAGAAACAGAATAGCTTTAAAAAGGGGAATTTAATAAGATGCAAGTTAATAGTCATTAGGCCATGGAAATGTCCCAGTTACAGCAAATCTAAAGAAATGTCCAACCTATGGCATCCTGGGAAAGATACCTTGATTCAAGAAGGCCAGTGAAGTTCAGGGTTTCTCTCTCATCTAAAGGCACATAGAGAACATGGTCAGTTTCTCTCTCATCTGGAAGGGCACATGGCAAACATGGTCAAGGTTTCTCTCGCAGCTGGAAAGGCACATGGCAAACATGGCATCATCTGCTAACTTCCTCTCCACCTCCCCAGGAGGCATTTTCCTTCTTCATCTCCAAAAGTCGTAGCTGGTGGACTCTTTGCTTCATGGTGCCGTGGCATTCTCTGCTCTCTCTGAATCTCAAGCTTTCTCCAAAATGTTTCCTCTTTTATAGGATTTCAGTAAAGTAATCAAGACCCACCTGGAATGGATGGAGACATATCTCCACCTAATCCAGTTTAACACCCACTCTTAAGTGAGTCACATTTCCATGGAGATAATCTAATTAAAGTTTCCAACCTACAGTACTGAATAGGGATTAGAAGAAACTGCTGCTCTCACAAGATTGGTTAGAATTAAAACATTGCTTTTTTAGGGTACATAAATCCTTTCAAACTAGCACATAACCCTATTTAAAAATAGGTAAAGGACTTGGATGGACATTTCTTCAAAGAAGACCCACAGATAGTCAAAAAGCACATGAAAAGATGCTCAACATCATTAGCCATTAGGGAAATGCAAATCAAAACCATGGTGAAATATCACATTATACCTACTGGAACAATTCTTATTTTAAAAATGGAAAATAAGTATTCATGAGGATGTGGAGAAATTGGAACCCTCATGCGCTGATGTAAAACAACTGCCACAGAAAACACTTTAGCTATTCCCGAAAAGTTAAACATAGAATTACCATATGATCCAGCAATTTCATTCCTAGGAATATAAGAGTAGAGACTCAAACAGATACTTGCACACCAAAGTTCACAGCAGCCTTCTTCACAACAGCCAAAAGGTAGAAACTACCCAGCATCCACAACAGAAAAATGGGTGAACAAAAAATGGTGGAATATTATTTTACAATAAAAAGGAATAATGTTCCGGTATATGATACATGCTAACACATGATGGAACCTTGAAAACATTACAGTAGGTGAAATAAGCCAGACACAAAGGACAATTGTCAGTTGATTTCACTTAAATGAGGTGTCTAGAATAGGCAAATCCACAGAAACAGAAGGGAGAATCGCGGTTACCAGAGGCTGGGAGGAGTGGGGAGGAGGGGCTATTGCTTAACTTACTGAAAAATTCTAGAAATAGCGGTGATGGTTACAAAGCATTGTGAATGCACTTCATGCCACTGACTTGTATGTTTTAAAAATGGTTAAAATGTTAAATTTTAAGTTATGTATATTTTACTACAATAAAAAGAGGAAAAAATTAGCAGGGGAAATATGGAAACAATAGGTGATACACTGGAGGCACCAGACCAGGCTACACAGAGTTCAATGGGTACTAAAAAAAGCAGTGGCCAGTTCTACGCCAGAAGGTGCTTGCGTCTCTCTCAAACTGCATCATTTTTCTTGAATTTGAAATGATACATTTCAAATAAATTGTACGAGAAATCTGGTAGATTTTCACTGTAGAAAAACTAGAAAATCAAAATAAGAAAAAAAAAAGATTGAAATCACTTCAAACTCATTACCGTTAACATTTAAGTGCAAATCTTGCCAGCTTTCTCCTGGGTTGAACCGAAACTTTTTTTAAATGACTAGACAGCAAGAGCACAGAGTGAGGCATTTCAGACCGACAAAATAGGACGGGAGAAGAGAAGTGACAGAGAAGATTTTTTTTCCCTTTTCCTTAAAAGCGACAGGCTCTCCTTTGTTTAACAAGATTTCTCAGAGTGCTCTGCGATAGCCAAGGCACCAGAGCATAGAACTTAAGAACACAGTCTCCAGAACCAGCTACTTGGGTTTGAATTAGACTCTGTCACTTACTAGTGTGTGACATTAGGCAATCTCTCTACTCCTCAGTCTCCTCATGCATAAAAAGGGGATAATAACAATAGCACCTACTAAGTAAGGCTGAGGAGTAAATGCTAACGCACGTAAAGCACTTAGAACATGTTGCTCTTGACACACAGTGAAAGTTCAATAAATGTTAGCGCTTATACTGATATAATCATCTAAAGACAGTCTTGAGAGGCAACATCTAAAACCTTGTGGCAGCAGTAAATAAAATTCAAATTTTTTACCTTATCTCACAATCTAATCATTTACCCCATCTCCTATCAGATGTTAATAATTTCTATCTAAGACCCAGGGCAAGTGTAAAGGCTAAGCAATATTTTGGTGTTTCTTTAAAAAGAAAAAGAAGAAGTCTGTCATCTGAGTAATAATGCAGCTAGTTCTGAAAGCTTCCTTCTAAATGAGAACCTGAGAGCCTGCTATTGCTGTCTGCACAGGATATAAACTCCCATGGTGCTTCCTAGAAAGACAAAACTTTCAGCCATACAAGATTTATTCCTTCATTCAACAAATACTGAGTACCTCTCATGTGCCAGGAACTGGGGATATGGGACTAAACAAAACAGACAAAAACCATGAGTCTACCTCCTGATAGGAAATCACATATAGGAAGTGAGCAGGAGCACTGAAACATGGGGAGCTGAGAGATGCAGAAACGAGGTTATTCTCACCTTGAGTTATTCCAGATCCCACTATCTGCCACTATACTATCATATCACGTTTTATTCATGTCAAATCCCTTGATCTTCCAGGTTAATTCCTTAGATCCTGGGCTGCTTCTCACCACCACCTCCCAGGTACACAAGCCAAAGAACTTGGAACCAAAATGCCTCAGAGTCTCTTGGTCATCTCCAGAGACAAATGATCACTTGATGGCTGCAATAATAAAGATGATAATTTTGTTTGCTTAATTACTGCTGTGTGCCTAGATGACTAAAAAACAACAATGGCAAACAAAACTCCAGCTTCCCAAAATAATTTAACTAAATTCCTGCTCAAGGCAGAAGCCAAACAACTGCTTTTCAGAACTAGACTTCCCAACTTGAGCCTTGGCTTGGAAGGGTCACTCGGCCTCTCACGGCATCAGTTTTCTCATCGCTAAAGTGAGAAAAGTAGCATACTTCAGAGAGATCTGATGAGACTTTCTAAGATACTGACTGGCACAAATGAGAAAAGCCTCCTCAAATTCCTTTCAGAATATCATCCTATTTAGAGAGTAATCTGTGGAATCTCAGGACCCACCAGACACATGAATATTTAATTATTACAGCATACCAAGGGGAAGCAGTGGGGGGAACCCACTTTCTGGTGACAGGGACCTAGGTTGGCTGCCAGAGATTTGGTTTCTCCAAGAGCTCAGGGTCCTGCCCTGACAACTTTACATACTTAGTGCAGAATTTCCAGGGAGATTCTCCCCATACCTCCTACTTCAGCCCCCCCCCACCCCCGTTCTCTTTTAACCTGTTAAAAGAGCAGTTAGAGCCGAACACGGGTAAGAGCCAAACATGGGTAAGAGCTGAACATGGGTAAGAGCTGAACACGGGTAAGCACAGGCATAGAGTCCTGGTCCAGTAATCATAATCCAAATCCCCAGTGTCAAAGAAGCACCATTACAACTAAGCACACTACGAGATTTTGCTCCTATTTCATCACAAGAAAACTCTCTTTGCAAGCCGGGCTTCCCTCTCTTCATTTGCGTTACAAAAGTACAACTGACCCTGTCCTGGAGAGGCTGTTTAAGGAGCTCATCAAGGGGGCATGCAGTTATTCTTTTCACATTTCTCATTCTATCTTCCTGTTAGCCTCTTTCTCTCCCCCCACCCCAACCATAAATGGGCCATCGTCAGTTAGAGGCTCGTGTTCAGGAGAGGCCTTATGGCAGGACCAGCAGGGTGACACCCCTTGAAATCAAGCCAAGCAGGCGGAAAACAACTCAAGTCATTAGAGAGCATGGTTTCTCTCGGCTTCCTGTCCCTCTGCAGTCCACAAACTTTGTCTTTGATTCTTTTTAATTAGATGTAAGAAATCATTTTTCCTGTCACTGCTTAAGAAATGATCATTGTTGAGAGGATTTTTATCTCATCTCCATTTGATGGTATCTCCAGAAGGACAGGGACTGTGGCTTGATCACCTTTGCATCCTTAGCATCAAACGCAGAAATGGTCCAAGGAAAGGTTGATGAATAAATACAAAAATAAGTTGCATTTTTTCAGCAACTGACACCTAAACACTCAAAATGAGTAGCTATAAGAAGTATGATAGATACCTTAAAGAGAACAAATTGCAAACCAGTTGTGTCCTATATACTACCTAGGATTTTATGAAAGTTAGCACTACCTGAAAATTAAATAAAATCTGTTACACAAAACCTGCTTTCTTATTCACTGGTATTTCACCAACACAATCTCATATTCAATAATTAATTCTAGCCCTCACGATTACGGACTGTCTATAGCATTCTTTCATTTATAAAGCTAGATTAAAAATAACAGCTGCTACACTGCATTTCTGTGAGGATTAAATGAGTTAACACATGCACAGCCCTCAGAACAGTACCTGGCATATAGAGAACATTTTAGATTTGCAATTGTTTTTGTTATTACAACACTGTCCTTGCTAACACTATTAGGCCAAGTTAAACAGAAGTTCCTATAGACAAAGAAAAGTATTAGGAGAAACAAGATGCACTTATAATCTTTCTCCGTGACAACAAAATTTGCCCCCAGAGTGTTAGATGTTTTCTAAAAGCCATTAATGAATTCTTGACATATAAGAATTGCTTATACACTGTTTACTTTTTAGAATGTGACCGTTTCTTAAAGCAGAAATATATATTTAACAGGTACTAAATGCACCAGAAAGAACTGACTCAGCAACTTCACTAAAAGGTTCCTTTAAAAAAAATCAGGAGCAATTTTTACCTTCTCTTCAAGCCAGATGATGTTTCCAATCCTGCAATGCTTTGACCTCTTTTATCTGATAAGGGCCGTGAATTTATGAAAGCGTCAAATGACAACTTTTTGGGTTAAAAATACTCACTAACTGCGAAACAAAAAGCAGAAGTATTTACAAAATTGTTCCATTTGACTTCTTCCACAATGAGTGTTTTCTCATTTCTCAGAACATCATCCTTCAAGTGCAGTAATTCCCAGATGGGTGTCCTGCAGACAGCTGGCACTCAAGGGTGGTTGGCAATAAAAGGGGCCTGTGTCAAGAAGTTTGGGAAATACATACTATACCTGCCTCAAACCTGTTTAGTTGTGCTTAACTCATTTTTTGAAAATTTACTTAACCACAGACCCCTTTTCCAAGGAGTATCATTAGAATCTAAATTTTGGAAATGCTACAACAGTCTATACCTAATGACGTCTCCCCACCTTAGGAATGACTGCTGGCTCATCTGCCTGACCTGGCCAAGTCAGCACTTATTTAAAGAGCAAATGGGAAAGAATGTTGATGGGATGCAGATCCATAGCCCTGGCTACCATGCATATTTTCCCGAAGAAGCAAGTAAAAAAGAAGCTATCTTAAGAATCCATCTGAGGTAAGGCACCCATAAATTCCCAAGAGTGGCTCACAGTAAACAAGATTTCAGAAGAGTTGGAAGATAAGAAAAAGGAAGAAATAGACATAAAAGAGCAATCCTGGAAACAAAAGGAATTAATTCTCTAATTCTCTCCTTTTCTTTTTTTTTAAGCCAAAGAAAAAAATCCAGGTTCAATACAATCTACTTAGAATATGTACGCAGTCACCAGGGAGAAATCCACTGTGGCCACTTTAATGGGGTCACAGAGAGGAATGTCCAGGGTGTCCCTCGTTAAACTGTCTCCAAAGACTCCCCTCAGAATTCCCAGAACAATGATCTTCATTCTGCAACTAGAAAAAACTGTCCAGAAACGATACCTGTTTGTAAGATACAGGTCCCTTCTCCTAGCACTCAGTGCCTCACAGGGAGGGATTTGGGGGCACCCTGGCTCAGGTGTCAGGTCCCTGTGACATCCACTTAGACCATATCTGCCTAAAGAGTTCCACTGGCCTCCCTAATGACCGAACTTTTACAGAGGCACAGCAACAGCAGAGAGGAAAAGGGAATTTCTGAAATAACAAGAACAAAGGATAAAACCATCCTGAGTTATGCAACCCTTTGCTTGCCAAGATTCTAAAGCCCTCAAGGACCTTGAGCCAAGTGACCCCTAAAAGGACTGAGAGGGGAAAAGGGGCTACTCAGCTGAGTCTATACAAAAGCCTCGTCTCACTGGTCCATAGTTGAACAGAAAGTCACGTAAAATATTCCCGTCCTATCTCTTCAGAACCATTCAGCAGAACTTTCTGCAGTGATGAAATGTTCTGCATTTGCACTGCCCGATAGGCAGCCACTGGCCACATGTGCAAACTGAGAACTTGAAATGTGGCCAGTGTTCAGGAGGAACTGAATTCTCAATTTCAATTTTTGTTAATTTTAATTTAAATAACCAAATGTGACTAGCAGCTCTTGTATTAGAAAGTGCAACTAGCCAGTACTCTCAGTTACGTCAACATACATTTCATAAAAATAAACATGGTCGGGGACCAAGGTAGGTTTTTCTGAGGTTCTGGAAAAACATACTATTTTGCTGATCAAAGAAAAAAAGGAAGAAATTAGTCTACTGTGTCATTAACATTTATGTACACTAATAAGATGGCTAAAGACAAATGTCACTCCCATTTCATCAAAGGGAAAAAATGATATACAATCAATTAAGTGATACAAAGAGTAACTGCCATTTGTGGAACCACTCTATGTACAAAGTTTTATATGAAATTCTTACAACAATGTTCCAAAATAAACACTGCATGTTTTTTTTTCCTGTATCTCTTTTACCGATACAGAAACTGAGGTTCCAAGAGTTTTAGTGGTTGAGGAGAGGCCATACAGGTAGTCACTGGAGCTGAGATTTGAACCCAAATGATAGATACTTGAAGATATTCAAAGCATGGGCAAAATACAGTTTAGAACTTTGACAAAGATAAACTGTCATTTACATTTAGCCAACAAGCATTTATGGACACTATTATGTGCACAGCACAACCCTAGATGCCAGAGGCAGTTGGGTGGTGGTGGTAGGGATGCAAAGATGAATGAGGAAAATTATTAGTACACTGGAACTCAGAGTTCTGTGGGATTGTTTTTCTTTACTAATAAAGTGCACTAATTATTCAGTTACTCACAGCTGGCTGCTCTTACATATAATAATAACCAAAATGATCCAGGATAAAAAAAAAAACTAAGATTTTTAGTACTTCAAAACATTCAGGGCGGCTGCCGTGGCTCAGCAGGCAGAGCTCCGACCTGCCGTGCTGGAGTCTGGAGTTCAATCCCTGGTGCCTCCTGCCCATAGGCAAAGTTAAAAAAAAAAAAAATTCAGAATCAGAGACAGCACCAGGGCAAGTGCAGGCCAGGTGGGAGCTGGGTGACTCTGAGCCTCGCAAATGAAAAATAACTAGACACGGGCAAAGGAGACCCTAAGAAACTGAGAGGCAAAACGTCATCATATGCCTTCTTCGTGCAAACCTGCCAGAGCAGCACAAGAAGAAGCTTCTGGATGCTGCAGTCAGCTTTTCAGAGTTTTCTAAGAAGTGCACCAAGAGGTGGAAGACCATGTCTGCTAAAGAGAAAGGAAAATTTGAAGACATGGCCAAGGCGGACCGTTATGAAAGAGAAATGAAAACTTGTATCCCCCTAAAAGGGGGAAAAAAGAAGTTCAAGGATCCCAATGCACCTGAGAGGCCTCCTTTGGCCTTTTTCTTGTTTTGTTTTTCTGAGTATTGCCCAAAAGTCAAAGGCAAACACCCGGGCCTATCCATTGGCGATGTTGCAAAGAAACTGGGAGAACGTGGAATAACAAGGCTGCACACGACAAGCAGCCTGAGGAAAAGAGGGCAGCTAAGTTGAAGGAGAAATATGAAAAGGATATTACTGAATATCAGGCTAAAGGAAAGCCTGATGCGGAAAAAAGGGAGTTGTCAAGTCTGAAAAAAGCAAGAAAAAGAAGGAAGAGAAGAAAGATGAAGAAGATAATGATGAATAAGATGGTTCTAGCGCAGTTTCTTTCCTTGTCTATAAAGAGTTTAATACCCCTGTATATAACTCACTCCTTCTAAAGAAAAAAACTGAAATGTAAAAAAGAAAAAAAAAAAGAATCAAAAGCACAAGTGAAAAAAGAAAAAATAAACTGGACTTCACCAAAATTAAAACTTTTGTGCATCAAAAGACACCATCAAGAAAGTGAAAACACAACCTAAAAAAGTGGGAGAAAATATTTGCAAACCATCTATCTGAAATGGGATTTGTATCCAAACTATATAAAGAACTCTTACAACTTGGCAATAAAAAGATAACCTGTACAAGTTTTACATTTTTATTTCTTATACCTAGGAGTGGAATTGCTGAGTCAGAAGGTAACTCTATGCTTGGCATTTTGAGGAAGTATGAGAAACTGTTTTCCAAAGTGGCCAAACCATTTTACATTCTCACCAGCAGTGTATGAGGGTTCCAATCGCTTTGTATCCTCTCTCACACTGGATATTATCTATCTTTTATATTTTAGTCATCATAGTGTCTGTGAAAAAATATGTCATCATGGTCTTGATATACACTTCCCTAATGACTTGTGACGCTGAGCATCTTTTCATGTGCTCATTGGGCATCTGTATTTCTTCTTTAGAGCAATGCATGTTCAAGTGTCCTGCACATTTTTTTATTGTTATAATTTTTATTGTTGAATGTTCTTTATTTATTCTGGATGTGAGTCCCCTGTCAGATATATTACAGATATTATCTCCCATTTTGAATTTGTTCCTCTGTTAGGCACATCAGGTTCTCCCACAAATAACCTGTTCCTTGCTCAGTGTGGTGGTTTTGAATATGTACCCCAGAAAATCATGTTCTTAAAATGACTCCATTTCTGTGAGTATAAACCTACTATAAATAGGGCCCTTTGATTAGGTTACTTCCTATGAGTGGGTCTTAATCCTGTTACTAGAGTCTTTTCTAAACCGCAAGAATATAGAAACAGAGAGAGAGAAGACCATGGAAGCGAGAAGGAGAAAGCAACAAAACCCAGAAGAGAAGAGAGAGACCAGCAGATGCCATGTGTGCCTTGTCATGTGGCAGAGGAGTCCAGGATTGCCAGCAGCCAGTCTTCAGGAAAAAAGCATCACCTTGGTGATGCCTTGATTTGGACATTTTTCTCAACCTCAAAATTGTAAGCTGGAATAACAACACCATATCAGAAAGCAATATGGCAAGATGGCGGAGTAGGGAGTCCTAGTATTCAGTTTGTCCTTCAACGGGAAGCTAGTAAATAACCAAGGGGACCCTGAAGATGAGAAGAACACCGTACACCATCCAGAGATGAACAGAAGGAAGAGACTGATAAACCGCTGTGAAGGTCTGTGAGTAGATCTCTCTACACTGCGGAGGCTGGTGCCCATCCCCCACTGGTGCGGCAGGCTGCCTTAGGAGCCACTCCCTGGCTGGAAACGGAAGCCCTCTTTCCTAAGAACTGTAATGGGGGTCATGGGTGGGTCCCATTGCAGCTTTTGATTAGTGAAATCAGACTGCAGGGTTCCAGCTCTGAGAACAGCTACAGTCTCAACCCATCTGAGCCAAAAGCAGCTGGGAGCCTCTGCCTACACCATGCCACAAGTAGGGACAGAGTCAGTTGAGAATTGAAGGCATGGTACAACCTAGGACTGAGGGGAACAGTTGGCTGAAGAGCACCATTTGTTGGACATGCCAGAAAAGCACAGCTTCAGGGAGATGTCATAGAAAACATTGATATCCTTCCAGATTTCCTCCCCAGGACACTCTGGAATCAATCTCCACCCCTTCCACGGGTCCATGGGCCCACTCTGACTGCGAAACACTGACCTGGAACATCCTCCCTGGAGGGCCCATCCTCCAGAATCAGCCCTTCAGGTAACAGCAGCTACCTGTAACAGAAGGAGTGTGAAAAACATACTGAAGCATATAAAGAACAAACAGACTAAATCAACATTCCTTGGGGAGGAAGCTTTATCCTGGGATTGAAAAAGTTGCACAAACACAGCAACCTCAAAAATCATACAATATACCCAGGGCAAGAATCAGATAAGGAGGAGTTGAAAAAGTTCTGACCAGTTAAACATGAGCTATTCTAAAGTATGCAAATAAGTTGGACCAACTTATTTAGTTCATTGGCTTTTAGTACAACATCAATCAACAACAATACCCTAGGCAAGAGAGAGAAACTGATCTCCAGAGTAAACTCATCAAAAAAACAAGATGCTTAGACACCAGCAAAAAGTTATAAACCATACTAAGATACAGGAAGACATGGCCCCAAAGTAACAAATTAAAACCTCAGATGAGATATAGGATTTGAAACAACTAATCAATGATGTTCAAACAAATCTCCTAAACAAATTCAAAGACACAAAGGAAAATAAGGCAAAAGGAATAAAGGATATTTAAAAGATATTGGGAAAGCATAAAGAAGAATTTGAAAGGATACAAAAATAAGAACAAAATTTATGGGAAATGAAAGACACAATAGAAGAGATGAAAAATACAGTACAGGCATGCAACAGCTTACTTAAACATGCAGAAGAAAGGATCGACAAACTAGAGGAAATATGAAATATTCCAGTCAGAAAAAGACATGGAGAAAAGAACAGAAGAAATGGAGCAGGGTCTCATTGAATTAAATAACAGCACAAAGCACACAAATATATCCATCATACATGTTCCAGAAGTAAAGAGAGGGGAAATGGAGCAGAAAGAATATTTGAGGAAATACTTTGAGACACATACTAATCAGAATGTCAAATGCCAAAGACAAAGAGAGAATTATGAAAACATCAAGAGAAAAGTGACTTATTACATACAAAGGATACTGAATAAAACTAAGTCCTGATTTGTCATCAGGAACCATGGAGGCAAGAAAGCAATGGCATGATATATTTAAGATACTGAAAAAGAAAAACTGCCAGTCAAGAAGTTTTCATCCTGCAGACTAAGAAACTACAAGAAAAGAAAACTAGCCCAATTTTTCTTAACACAGATGCAAAATCCTCAATGAAACACTTTCAAATCAAATCCAGCAGTGTATTAAAAGAATTATACACCATAATCAACTGGGTTTTATCCCAGGTATGCAAGGGTGGGTCAGCAAAAGAAAATCCGTTAAAGTAATACAACACATTAGCAAATCAAAGGGGAAAACACATGATCATCTCCATTAACACAGAAAAGAGCTGACAAAATTCAGCACACTTTCCTCATAAAAACACTTTGAAAGACAGAAATAGAAGGAAACTTCCACAACATGATAAAGATCATATATGAAAAAGTCCACAGCTAACACCGTACCCAGGGGTGAAAGACTGAAAGGTTTCCCTCTAAAATCAAGACAGGAATGCCCACTAAAACTGCTGTTATTCAGCATTATGCTAGATGTTCTAGCAAGAGCAGTTAGGCAAGTAAAAGAAATAAAAGGTATATGATTTGAAAAGAAGAAGTAAAGCTTTCACTATTTACACATGACTTGACCTGTATTTAGAAAATCCAAAAAACCTACAACAAAACTACCTCAGCAAAGTGGAGGGATACAAGATTGATATGCAAAAATCAGTACTGTTCTCTACCCTAGTAATGAGCAATCTCAGGAAGAAATCAAGAAAAAATGCCATTTACCATAGCAACTAAAATAATCAAATATCTAGGAATAAATTTAACAAGGGATGTAAAGGACCTATACACAGAAAACTACAAAACATTGCTAAAAGAAATCAAAGAAGGCATAAATAAATAGGACATTTTGTGTTCATGGATTGGATGACTAAATATAGTTAAGATGTCACTTCTACCCAAACTGATTTACAGAGTCATCACAATCCCAATCAAAATTTCAACAGCGTACTTCACAGAAATGAAAAGCCAATCATTAAATTATTTGGAAGGGAAAGGTACACGAATAGCTAAAATCATCTTGAGAAAGGAGAATGAAGTTGCAAGACTTATGCTTCCTGACTTTAAAGCATATTACAAAGCTACGGTGGTCAAAACAATATGGTACTGGCATACAGAAAAATATATTGAGCAATGGAATTGAATTTAGAATTTGGAAATAGACCCTCACATCTACAGTTAACTGATTTTTGATGAGGCTACCAAATTCACTCTCAATAGGGACACAACTATCTCTGGAACAAATAGTTCTAGAAGAACAGGATATTCATATCCAAAAGAATGAAAGAGAACACCTTTCTCACACCCTATACAAAAATGAACTCAATCTGTTTTGAGTTTTATGGTCCTAGCTCTTATATTTAGGAGAGCTCCTAGAAGAAAATGTAGGGAATTTTCTTCAAGAGCTTGTGGTAGGAGGTAATTCTTTAGACATTAAACCCAAAGGACAAGCAATGACAGAAAAAATATATAGGAACTCTCTAAAACTGAATACTTCTGTGCTTCAAAGGACTTTGTCAAAAAGGTGAAAATGTAACCAACTCAACAGGAGAAGATATTTGGAAACCATATATCTGATAATGGTTTGATATCCAGAATATATAAGAAGTCCTACAATTCAACAATAAAAAGACAAACAACACAATTTTAAAATGAGCAAAAGACTTGAATAGATGCTTTTCCAAAGAGGAAATACAAATGACTAAAAAGCACATGAAATCTGCTCAACATCACTAGCTGTTAGGGAAATGTAAACCAAAGCCACTGTGACATATCATTTTACATCTACTCGAGTAGCCACTATAAAAAAAAAAAAAAGAAGGAAGGAAAAAAGTGTTGGAGAGGATATAGAGAAACAGGAATACTTATTCAACACTAGAGGAAATGTAGAACGGTGCAATTGCTGTGGAAGATAGTTCGGCAGTTCCTCAGGAAGCTAAGTATAGAATTGCCATACGATCCAGCTATCCCACTACTAGATGTATACTCAGAAGAACTGAAATCAGGGAAGCATACCCAAGTTCACAGCAACATTATTCACAATTGCCAAAAAATGAAGGGCATTATTTGAATGAAATAAACCAGATACAAAAAGGCAAATATTGTATGATCTCCCTATTATGAACTAATTATAATGAGCAAACTCTAGGAGTTCAAATCTAAAATATAGATTACCAAGAAATAGAATGAGAGTAGAGAATGGGGAGCTGATGCTCAATTTGTGCAGAATTTTTAATAGGGTTGATTGTAAATGTTTGGAAATAGACAGAGGTGATGGTAGCACACTGCTGTAAGTGTTATCAACAGCCCTGATTATGGTTGTGATTATGGTTGAAAGGGGAAGTTTAGGGTCATGTATGTCACTAGAAGGAACCTTAGAGGATAAAACATGGGACTGTGTAACACAGTAGACACTATCGTGGATGGTGACTGAGATTGGTTTTCCAAGTACAAGAATGTTCTTACATGAACTAGAACAAATGTATGTCACTATTACAAGGTGCTAAAATGGGCTGGTATATGGGAAAAATACAACTTATGCAAACTTCTGGACTACAGTTAGTAATATTTTAATATCCTTTCATCAATTGTAACAAAAGTACCATAACAATGCTAAGTGTCAATAATGAGGGGGTATAAAGGAGGTGGGATTTTTCTTTTTGGAGCATGAAGTGTTCTCAAATTGATTGTGGTGATGAATGCACAACTCTGTGATTATACCAAGAGCGCCCTTTGGACAGACTGTATGGTGTGTGAATAAACTTTTTTTTTTTTTAATAAACTGTAAGATTGTGGGCTAATAAATTCCCATGGTTAAAGCCAATGCATTTCAGGGTATCTGCTTGAGGCAGCCTAGCAATTAAAACAGTCAAGAAGGAAAATATCATCTGAAAACACGGACCATAACATTTTTAAAAAGAGTATCTCCCTTTCTGATAAAGACCAGTTGAGAGACCCTCAGTCCATGGCATGGAAAGGGCACCAATGGCTCGAAAATTATCATGCAGACACTAGGAAAGCATGGTCTGAGAAAGAAGCATTAGGCTTGAATTAGTTATGTGTAGATTTTATATTTAAAAAAAAGTCTATATTTTTTTCTTCCCTTTTGTCATTTAAAATCTTTTTTAAACTTTTCCCTTCAATGGCGCTATATAAGCCATATGGAACAATGATCTGGAAAACCTGACTTGACCCACAGAAAAGCAGAAACATATACTAATGAGCCATGTAACCATAGGACCAGACAGGACCTGGAGGAGTACACGGATACTCAGGCAGAAATGGAGGTAGTTTAGTCCCTTCCATTAGCTCTCCCTCCTACACATACCATCATTATGTACTCATCAAAACCAAAATGTATCTTGATAGAAAGGACACCCAGATGAGTAGGAACTAGGTATGCAAATCTGTCTTTCAAAAGATGGAGAAGAAGATCCAGAAAAGGGTAGAAACAAGATTTCAAAATAATCCCAAAAGGCAAATCCTGGGGAAAACAGAACAAGAGAAACATACTAACTTCTCAACAGATGCTAGTTATTATTGTTACCATTAATATTAAATAACAGTATTAACTGAAAACTTCTGCATTTGTATTTAAAACAGCAATTACATAGGACACTAATGGAGAACTGGCTTGGTAGATTCTACAGAAGGAAAAAAATGAGGATTTTGATCAACCATTAGCTTAACATGATCCAATAGCAGTGCAATGCAGCTAGTAAATGACTAACACTACTGGGCAGCCCCTGCCTGCACCAAAGGAATTAATATGCTCACTGAACTCTGCCAGCCAGGCCATATCTCATGTATAGGGTTGATTTGGGAACAAACTTCTGAAAAATATAGGCAATCTGAAGTATATCTAGCAAGAGCTTACCAGAATGGCTATATATCTGCAATCCAATTAAAAAACAAAACAGTTTATAGAACAGAAGGTATTTGGGCCTGCAGAAATAAAGATTTAAGGTATCTGCACTAAAATATTTGAAGAGCTGCCAATGAAGAATGGTGTTAAGTTGTTTTGCGTTGCCAAACAGTAAAGATTACATGGGAGGTTAAGTTTAGGCTGTGTATGCAAAATAATCTCTTAATACTTAAAATTATCTAAGAATTGAGTCCTTGTTGTAAGCTGTCCAGCCACTGAATGGTGTGCAATCCACCAGCAAGTACAATCGAACAGTTCCTAACATGGGTGGAGGGAGGCATCCCTAGGTTCTAGGGTCCCTTCTTATACGAGAATCTACAATTCTAGGATTCCCACTATTACTGTGGTTCGTCACATTTGCAAACAGCCTTCAACCCAGGGTTTGAGAGATTTACATTATTTTCTCTTTTTTTAAATTAGAGAAGTTTTAGGTTTACAGAAAAATCATGCAGAAAATACAGATTTCCCATATACCACCTTATTAGTAACTCCTTGCATTAGTTTGGAACATTTGTTACAGCTGATAAAAGAACATGTTTATAACCTTACTACTGACTATGGTTTATGGTTTGCATTAGGGTTAAATTTGGTGTTATACAGTTCTATGGGGTTTGTTTTTGTTTTTTTTTAAATTTTTATTCCAATAATACACATCTAACCTAAAATTTCCCATTTTAACCACATTCAACTATATTGTTCAGTGCTCTTAATTCCAATCACAATGTTGTGCTACCATCACCACCATCCATTACCAAAACTTTTCCATCACTCCAAATAGAAACTCTGTATAATTTAAGCACTAACTCCCCATTCCTTACTCTTGTCCCGTCTCCGGAAATCTGTATTCTAATTTCTGACTCTATGAATTTGCTTATTCTAATTATTTCCTATCAGTGAGAACATACAATATTTGTCCTTTTATGCTTGGCTTATTTCATTCAACCTGATGTCTTCAAGGTGCTTCAATGTTACAGGTACCAGAACCTCATTCCATTTAACAGCTGAATAGTATTCCATTTTTACATTATTCTAGGTTGACTCTGGAAAAAAAGTGATTAAATAACATTTATATCCTTAATATTAACTGTTTGTTTTTTTAATACACCCTTTTATTGTATTTAAACCCTTTTATCCCTTATCTGCGAAGGAACTTTTGTAAGGCAGAAATGAGATGACAAAGGTGAATAAATTCTGAAAAGCTTTAAAGTAATGTAAGGGATAGTTATTATTAAAGATAGTATATACTATCTTTTCTGATTTTCAATTGTAAATTATCCTGCCGAGCCAGATCTAATTTCACCTTCCATCTCAAAATATGTATAACCAGAATGGTAGAGGCCTGAACACAATGCCAGCAGGCTGCCCACCACAGAATTTCAGTGAAAAAACGTGGAAGCTGGGCTTTGCCTTCTAGCCCCAAACAGAAATAAATGCAGAATCTAGGGAAGGTATAAGAATGCAAATCGGTACACCCAAACTAAAAGATAGGCTTATTTGGGTGTTAAAAGGCATAGCCTAAGCACAATCCACAACAGACAAAAATGACGAATTGAATTTGATCAAAATTTTAAAAACCTTTGTTCTTTAAGTCACTAAGAAAATGAAAAGACAAGCCACAGATGGGAGAAAATATTTATTTACAAAGTCATATATCTGATAAGGGACTTGCATCCAACAATATATAAAGAACTCTTAAAACTCAATAATAAGATAAATATCCCAAATAAAAAATAAGCCAAAATAGAATGAGAATTTCTCCAAAGAAGATATGTGAATACCCAATAAGCACATGCATATCCCCAGTCATTAGGGAAATGCAAGTCAGCACCACAATAAGATATCATTACACACATACTAAAATGACCATATTCAAAAAGACAGGCAGAATCAAGAGTTGGTTAAGATGTGGAACAAATGATACAGACACTTTAGAATAATAGTTTGTTTCTTAAAACATTAATGAAACACCTACCATATGTTCCAGAAATTTCACTTCTAGGTACCAAACCAAGAGAAATGAAAGCATTTGCCCGCAAAATACTTGCACATAAATGTTTACAGTAGCCTCAATCATAATAGCTAAAAAGTAAAAACAACACAAATGTCCATTATCTGGTGAATGGATAAATGAAATAGGTATTTCCATACAATGAAATGTTATTCAGTAACAAAAAGGAATAAACCATTGATACACATTAAAACACTGATGAATCCCAAAAACAGGCTAAGTGGGGGAATAAAGCCAGAGACAGAAGATTATATATAGTATAAATCCATGTATATGAAATTTCCTAAAAAGGCAAATCTGCAGAGAAAGAAAGCAGATGAGTGGCTTCCCGAAGGTAGGAGGAGGGGCTGACTGCAAATGGGCATGAGGGATCTTTTTGGAGTAACAGAAATATTTGAAACATGGGTCATGGTGATGGTTGTTCAAGGCTCTAAATTCACTAACAACTATTCAAGTGACCATTGACAATAAATGAATTTTAGCTAGATAAATTACACCTCAATAAAGCTTTTCTCTTTTAATTATTTTTACTTTTAAAATTAAAGGAACAGCCCAGAACTATAAGAAACAGTGGGCCTGAGTCAGGGGGCAGATCTTTTGTCATATTCATAATACAAGTTGTATTCATTCTAAAAATGGAAATATAATGGAGCAAATCTTCTTCTTCTTCTATTTTGTTTATTAAATCAACTTCTTCACATATCTCAAAATGTAAGGCTATGAATGCCCAGCTTCTCTTATAATGTGATGTTGGGGACAACTGCTCCAGAAGTTAAGGGTGGGAGTTAGGATTCAATGTGTGTCTAAAACCCAGCTATCCTACCCATTCCTGATGTTAAGCAAGTTACTTAACCTCTCTGAGCCTCAGTTCCTTGTTTCTGTAAAAGAGAATTAATACCAACTACAGAATTGTATAAACTAGCCCACTAACTAACCAGTACACTGTAAGTACTCAACAAATGTTGATGCTGTTTTTACTGTCACCATCATCATCATTACCTACGTGACAACGCTAGCTCTCTCACACTTACTCCACTCCAGAGGCCTGGAAACTGGACTGATAGATGAATGTTCTCAGTGTACGTTCAATGCTTCATTACTGCTGTATTCAGTTTAACTCAGACCTCACTGACCTCACGTAACTGGGGGTTCCCTGTAATCCTCATTTGTTATATATTAGGGATATATACTTTGAAATAAAGTCACCAAATCACTGCATTAGACAGAACAAAGGCTGTATCATCCCTTGGCTAAAACAAGATATTTACAAAGTCAACAATAGAAAGAAAACTTCAAATAGGTATATTTTTTCATTTTTGTTTCTAGAACTGGACGAAGAAGAAAATGTCACTATTTCCTCAGAGATGCCTGGCAAACAGGGTAAAATAACATTAAAAAAAAAATAAAGCCCCCCTAAAAAAGGATATCTGCCAGAGGAGCTGGCACGGTAACACAAGTACCAGGCCTGCCCAGAGAATCACTGTCACCCACAGAGAAAATCAAGGGACTGTGGGACAGAGCTGGCTGCCTCCTGGATAAACAGCTGAAACACAGCCAAGTTCAAAACCCCTTGCTTCATTTGTTTATTTTTTTAAAATCCATGAGAAAAGGGAAGGGAAACTGCATGGGGGTGAACTGTGCCCTATAAGGCTGTGTAAGGTCCTCCCGGTTCTCCTTTTCTTTCTGCGGTGGGCAGTGCGGGGCGCGGGGAGGGGAGGGGCGAGGACAGGGTTCTGGAAGAGTATCTGGGGCACCAAGCAGACCACACGCCGCACTCTGGGATGAGAACAAGTGCAGTGGTTGCCTCTGGCTTCCCAGACCCCCCACCAGCCCACCCACAAACAGGTAAAGAATCCAACTCGTCCAGCACATCCTCCTAGCCATACACCTGGAAGAGCATCCGGGAAGAGAAATGACAAGGTGACAGGGGGCCGGGCATCCCCACCAGGAACGGGCAAGTGCCGCTCAGATCTCCAAACTTGCTGGTAACTGTGAAAGCTCCAGACCCTCAGTGACATTCAAGGGAAAGAGGTCACAGAATTGAGCTACCATGAGGCCTACTCTAACTCAGTGTGTGTTAGTTAGATTCAGTTGTCAACTTGGCCAGGTGAGCATACCTAGTCTTGTTGCTGCGGACATAAGCCAACGGTACGTGAACCTCATCTGTTGCCAATTACATCTGCAGTCAGCTAGGAGGCGTGTCTGCTGCAATGAGTGACGTTTGGCTTAATTGGCTGGTGCTTAAATGAGAGAATGCAACGTAGCACAG
>PVIY010013482.1:0-59101 GCA_004026745.1 Myrmecophaga tridactyla
TGTTCATTAGAGAGATTGGTCTGTAGTTTTCTTTTTTTGTAATATCTTTGCCTGGTTTTGGTATGAGGGTAATGTTGGCTTCATAGAATGAATTAGGTAGCTTTCCCTACTTTTGGAATTCTTGTTGGGATTGCCCTTAATCTGTAAATCACATTGGGTAAAAATGACAACTTAACAAAATTTAGTCTTCCAATCCATGAACACGGAATGTTCTTCCATTTACTAAAGTCCTCCTGATTATTTTTTCGCAGTGTGAAAAATAGTTCTTTATATCCTTGTTTAAATTTATTTCTAGATATTTGACATTTCATTCTTCTACTTGCTGTTGTAAGTGGAATAGTTTTCTTGATTTCCTCTTGAGGTTGGTCATTACTGGGGTGTAGCAACAGTACTGATTTTTGTATGTTGATCTAGTACCCCAGCACTGAATTCATATTTTAGATCATGTCATTTGCACATAGAGAAAGTTTTAGTTCTTCTGTTCCAACTTGGATGCCTTCTATTTCTTTGTCTTGCCTCATTGCTCTGGATTGAGCTTCCAGTATAGTGCTGAATAACAATGGTGACAGTGTGCATCCTTGTTTTATTCTTAGAGGGAAAGATTTCAGTCTTTCACGATTGAGTATAATGTTAATTGTGGGTTTTTCATATATGACCTTTATCAAATTGAGGAAGTTTCCTAATATTCCTAGTTATTTAGTGTTTTTATGAAGGAGTATGAGATTTTGTCAAATGCTTTTTTGGTAACATCCCTACCAATTGAGATGGTAATGTGGGTTTCATCCCCTTTATTCTATTAAAGTGTGGTGCATTATGTTAGTTAATGTTCTCATGTTGAAAAACCCTTATTTTCTTGGGTCATAGTTTCTAATTCTTTTAATGAGTTGTTGGATTCATGTTGCTTGTATTTTGTTGAGGATTTTTGCATCAATATTTATAAGGGGTATTGGTCTGTAATTTTCATTTTGTGTAGTATCTTTATCTGACTTTGGTATTAGGTGACGTTGGTCTCATAGAATGAGTTAGGGAGTGTTCCCTCCTCTTCAATTCTCTGAAAATGCTTAAGCAGGATTAATGTTGGTACTTAGAAGGTTTAATAAAATTCACCAATGATGCCATCTGTTTCTGGGCTTTTCATTGTTGGGAAATGATTGATTACTGAGTCAATCTCTTTATTTGTTACTGGTGTGTTTGTATCATCTATTTCTTTAATTAGTGTGGGTAGTTTGCATGCTTCTAAGATTTTTTCCATTTCATCTAGATTGTGTAGATTTCATCTAGATTTGTTGTGTAGCTGGTCACAAAATCTTGTTATAATCTTTATTTTTTTAAAATTTATGTTGGGTTGGTAGCAATGAACCCCTTTCATTCCTAACTTATTTATAAGCATTCTCTCTCTTTTTTGCTTTGTCAGTCTAGCTAAAGATTTGTTTATTTTATTGATCTTTTCAGTAAACCAACTTTTACTTTTGCTGATTCTGCCTATTGTTTTTTTATTCTCTATTTCATTTATCAGTGCTCTAATCTTTGTTGAACCTTGCTTTTTATCACTTGAATTTACTTTGCTCTTCTTAGGATCCTCCTGTTGTGAGATAGATCTCTGACTTGATATCTTTTGTCTTAAAATATTTTTTATTAAAGAAGTTATTGGTTTATAGAAAAACATGAATAAAATGTATAGTTTCCTTATACCAATCTATTATTAACACCTTTCATTAGTGTGGTATATTTGTTACAATTCATGAAAGAGCATTTCTATACTTCTATAATAAACTATAGTTCATAGTTTACATTTGGATTCACTGTTTGAATTGTGCTGCCCTAGGTTTAAAAAAAAATTTATTTTAACATATATATGACCCAAAATTGCCACCTTTTAACCACATTCAAATATAGAATTCACTGCTGCTTAGTTACATTCACAATGTTGTGTTACCATCAGCACCATCCATTACCAGATTTTTTTTGTCAATCCCAAATAGAAAGTCCTTTTTTCAAAGCATTAACTCCCTACCCCCATCTCTACCTTAATCTTTGGGAACCCATATTCTAGTTCCTGACACTATGAATTTGCTTATTCTAATTTTTGTATCAGTTAGACTATATAATAGTTGTCCTTTTGTGTCTGGCTTATTTCATGCAACTTGGTGTCTTTGAGGTTCATACATATAGTCACATGTATTGGAACTTCATTTCTTTTTACAGCTAAATAATATTCCACATTTTATGTATCCATTCATTGGTTGGTGGACACTTGGTTGCTTCCATCTATTTGCATTTGTGAACATTTCACAGTTTCACTGTGAATATCAGTGTGCTTACATCTGTTCAAGTTGCTGCTTTCATTTATTTTGGGTATATACCTAGAAGTGGAATTTCCTGGCCATGACAAAATGCTATACTTAACTTTCTGCAGAGCTGTCAAACTGTCTTTCACAGCAGCTGCACTGTTTTGCATTCCTAGCAAAAATGAATAAATGTTCCTGTTTTTCCATATATTCTCCAACACTTGTAACTTTCCTTTTTAAAAAAAGTAGTAGCCATTTATAGGCAGGTGAAATGGTATCTCATGGTTTTGATTCTTTAAGAGCCATTGATGTTGAGCCTCTCCATGTGCTCTTAGGCCATGTGTATATCTTCTTTGGGGAAATGTCTGTTCAGGTCTTTAGCCCATTTTGGTATTTGGTTGTTTGTATTTTTCTGTTGAGTTTTAATATTTATTAGATATTTTGGATATTAAACCCTTATGTGATTTCTAAACATTTTCTCCTGTTGTGGTAAGTTGTTTCTTTTTCATGATCAAGTCCTTTGATGCACAGAAGTTTTTTGGTTTAATAAGCTCCTATTTATCTACTTTTCTTTTGTTGCTTCTTCTTTTATGTAAAGTGAAAAAATCTGTTGTCTAACTCAAGTCTTGAAGATAATGCTCTATATTTTCTTCCAGGAGTTTTATAGTCCTAATATATTTCTTTAGGTCTTTGATGCATTTTGAGCGGACTTTTTTATACATTGTGATATAGGGGTTCACCTTAATTCTTTTGAATATGGATATTCAGTGTTCTCAGCATCATTTGTTGAATAGACGATTCTTTCCTAATTGAATGGAGTTGGCATTTGTGGTAGTTTGAAATTTTATGTACCCCAGAAAAGGTCATGTTCTTTTAGTCCATTCATATGGGGTTGGACCTTTTGTAGGTGGGGCCTTTTGATTAGGTAATTTCAATTGAAATGTGACCCACTCCTTCCTTTCAAGGTAAGTTTTTCTCCTCTAACTGGAGACCTTTGTAAGAGGATAAAAGATAGGGAAATTCCAGAGGAGAGTTTAGAGTCAATCCTGGAGATGCTCAGAGAGGACCCACAGAAAACAGAAAGGGAGCCACTATAGCCACAAGCTGAAAGCAATGTAATCCAGGAGCAAAGAACCAGCAGACACCAGCCATGTGCCTTTCCATGTGACAAAGTTCTCCTGGCTGCTGGAAGGTTGTCTTCAGAGCCCAGTATCATCCTGTTGATATTTTCAGTTGGACATTTTCATGGCCTAAGAACTGTAAGCATGTAAGTTAATAAATCTCCATTGTCAAAGCTAACCTATTCTGGTATATTGCAGTTCAGCAGCTTTAGCAAACCAGAACAGTACCCTTTTCAAAAGTCAGTTGGTCATAAATGTGAGAGTGGTTTCCTGAACTCTTCTTGTTTAATGTAATTATTTAGAAGTATAAATTTCCCTGCCAGTACTGCCTTTGACGCATCTCATAAGTTTTGGAATGTTGTGTTTACATGTTCATTTGCCTCAAATTCTTTTCTAATTTTCTGAGATTTCTTCTCTGATCCATTGGCTGTGCAAGAGTGTGTTATTGAATTTCTACGTTTGTGAATTTTCCAGGTTTCCCTCTTACTGATATCTAGTGTCATTCCATTGTGATTAGAGAACATACATGTATGATTTCAATGTTTTTGAATTTATCACACCTTGTTTTCTGACCTAATACATTGTCTATCCTGGAGAATGATCCATGTGAAGTACAAAAGAATTTGTGCTCTGGTGCTGTTGGGAGATGTGTTCTATATATATATATATATCTGTTCATTCTGGTTGATTCATAGTATTTTTAAGGAATTCTATTTCCTTATTGCTCTTCTGTCTAGATGTTCTATCTATTAATGAAAGTAGTGTATTGAATTCTCCTATTATTAATCTAGGTCTGTCTGTTCCTCTCCTCAAAATTGTCAATATTTCCTTTATATGTTTGGAGTTCTGCCATTATGTGGACATATAGTTACAACTTCCTTATCTTCTTGTTGAATTGACACTTTCATCAGTATATAATGACCTATTTTGTCCCTTGTAAAAATTTTGACTTAAAGTCTATTTTATCTGATATTAGTGTAGTTAACCTAGCTCTCTTTTAGTACATGTTTGTATGGTATACTTTTTCCCATCCTTTCACTTCCAAGCTGCATTTGTCTTTGACCTCTGAACAATTTATAAGTGGGTCTTGCCTTTTTATCCATTCCACAGTTCTCTGCCTTTTGACTGGATAGTTTCGTCCATTATTTACATGTAAAGTAATTGCTGATAATTAAGGACATTCTTCTGGTAATTTGCTATTTGTTGTTTATAAATATTATGCAATTTTCTCCTGAATTTTTCCATTAATGCCTACTTTCATGTTCATTTGATTTTTTACACTGTATCATTTTGATTCTCTTGTCATTTTCTTTTGCATATGTTTGTAGATATTTTCCTTGTGGTTACCATTGGTCTTAGATATAACATGCTAAATGTATAGCAATCATATTTGATTTGGTATCAATGTAACTTTAATCCACCATTCATACCTCCCCATTTCTGTTGTACTATTACCTTGTATCTTTATATACTATATATCCAAAACAATAGAATTATCATTGCTTTTTATGCATTTTCATTTTAGAACTGTTAAGAGTAAAAAATTGAAGTTAAATCCCTAAATATACAATGCAATATTGCTGCCATGTATAATTACCCATATGGTTACTTTAATCAGAGGTCTTTATTTTTTTATGCTGCATTGATTCAGTGTCTAGAGTCCTATCCTTTCAGTCTGAGAAACTCCCTTTACATTGCTTCTCAGGCCAGTCTAGTGGTGACTGTCCCTCTTAGCCTTTGTTTATCTGAGAATGTCTTAATCTCTTCCTCATTTTTGAACAACGGTTTTACCAGATATAGAATTCTTGGTTTGTTATTGTTTTCTTTTGGTGATTTAAATTTTCTGCCCAACAGAATTCTTGCCTCCAAGGTTTCTGATGTGAACTTGGCACTTAATCTTATTGAGCTTCCGTTTTACAGGCCATGTTGCTTTTCTCTTGCAGGGTCAGACCTCTCTCCTTATTCTTGGCATTTGGCTGTTTGACCATTATGTGTCTGGGCATAGTTCTTTTTGAGATTATCCTGTTTTTTTAAACACAGTTTTTGCCCTGAATATTATTTAATACATCAAAATACGTAAAAATACGATGTTAAATACATCAAAAGCCTATTCAAGCATGCATTATTAGTTCAGGTCTTAATTTTGTTAAAAAATCTCTCAAAGTTTTTCAACCATTTTTATTGGTTCAGAAGAATATGTTCTTCTAAAATGGCAAATAGAAACCATAGTAATGTGAGAATTGGGTTGTTTTTAATTAAACACTGATGAAATCATGCATTTAGCTTGTTTAGCAATAAAAGTAAATAATTCCTCCTATAGTAAAATGTGAATGCTTTTCTGTTAAATATGTTAAAATTTCAAAATCCAAAAAGTCTTAGTGTTTGAGGAGCCTCTTCTTTTTTCTGGAGTAATATTCCAGACAACACAACTAAAGAATATTTTCTTATAATTAGATACCAGGGTCACTGATTCCAGTAATTCATTTGACTATGGCTTTGCTGAGAATTTCATTTTTGAGCTCAGAATTCTGCTGCTCATATTTTGTAAGAACAGATCATGTCATTAAAGTTTCTGACTTAGTGTTCTCTTTCTAGTTCAAATTGATGTGATACTGAATATATGGAAATGTATTGTCTTGTCTGTAGCTTTCATCATATTCAAAGTCAAAAGATGTATTTTAGATGGTGAGAGGATGGCAGGTGATCAAAATTAATTGGGAATGTATACATAGGAATAGATTTGGAGGAACAAATTATAGTTATCTTTACTGGTGATTTGTGAGAATGGAATGTCAGCTTTCTTAGGTGCTTATAACTTCTGTTCACTTTCTGAGCCTTTATTCAGAACTCTGATCTGATCAGACTAAGTATGCTTATTATAAGGCTTTATTAAGCTGGATAGCTAATGGACACACACTTTACTGAAGTGGACAGCATACTGATGCGATCATGTTTTCAAGATGATTTAAACTCAGAATGCAGTTATTTTACATTGGTTGATTTTGTCCATTGGCTTGAAAAAGTAGTATGGATAATTATTACAATTCAATAATATGGGGAAAAATTGACATGATTCCAAATTCCTACTGTGAAACTTCTTCTTGGAATAGTTCCATCTCAGTATGGTATTGATTAGGATTACATAAGATATAGCTGCTCCAGTGTCCCTTAAAAAAAGTATTTTGGATATCTTGATGCCACTTTGATTCTCCTCACAATGTCAATATTAACAAAAGACACCAGAAAGAGCACATTCAAAATACCAATGAAAAATGCTTATTTTGCAACATTTACCATAAGTGCCCATAATGAGAAAGAAATTCGTGCATTTCACATGAAATCCAATATCTTATCTAAAAATAAAAACAAAATAGGTTAGAATGAAATAAGGTAAAATTTATTTGGAGTAGGAATGATTAACTAGTGTCTTTTTGCATAATCAACATAGAATATAGGCAGATTCTATGTTTTGTACATAATTGTTTTCCAGGTAACTGATATTTTTTTTCCTGATATAATAGCCCAGGAAAAATTTGCTGAATCACTATTACTAAAAATAATTGTGGCTGGCTGGAACACCTTTGAAAACTTCTTGAAAGAGACTTCTGTGAATGAAAATTCTGCTAAACACATACATATGCATCTTGCCTTAGTGACATTTTGGTTAAAGAGATCTGGCTAATATAAATGACAATTCCTTTTCTACTGCTTCTGATTTCTGTATTCCTGTGTCTCCTGCTGGACACTGATTCTTTTATGTTCTGCCATAACTACATTCTCTCCAGGTCTATCATAAGCCTTCCTGTGTCCTTTTATCACTGTCATTGGCCTATTTCAGTTCTTTATCACATAAAAATACATGCTTTTCAGCAACAAACTAAGAACTGATCTCTTTGCCAAAAGCATTGATGTTTTATTTCATTCATTTCCCCTTTAACACCTACAGAATTACCCACTCTATCCACCCAATTCTAAGCTTCCTTCAAAATTCAGCTTAAATATTTATTCCTCTTCTTCCCTTATTTTGTCATTCATGGAACTTTTAACCTAAAATTTTTATAGGAAATTATTCTTAACACCTATCATTTGACAATTAATGATGCAATGATTTGTAAACTTTTATATCATATTGAATTGTTATTTTTTTCACTACCCTTTACGTTGTCATTTGTTATAATTTCTCTTGGCCAAGACAGTGCTTTATAGATAGGTGATACTCATTCAGTAAATTTTGGTTACCTTATTTCATTCCCTATCTGTTTTAATTTCCTAGGCTGTTGAAAACAAATAGCGTGAAATGGGTTTTGTTTAACAATGGGGATGTATTTACTCAGTTTTGAGGCCAGGAAGATGTCCAAATTAAGGCATCATCAAAGCAGTACTTTCTTTCTGAAGTATTGAAGGAAGAAAGTATTGCTGAAGCCTAGCTACCGCTGATCCTTGGCGCCCCTGTGACGTGGGAAGACACATGTCTGCTGTTCTCTCCCTTCTTTTCCTGGGTATGTTGATTTCTGCTTCTTGCTTCTGTGGCTTTTTCTCTATATCTGTCTGAATTTCATTCTCTTATGAAGTACTCCAGTAATAAGATTAAGACCCATCCTGATTGAGGTTATCACACTAACTGAATTGCCCCATCAAAGTAGTTAACACCCACAGGAATGGATTAAATGTAAGAACATGTTTTACTGAGTATATATAGCTTCAAAACACCACACTATCAACCATTTTTTTCCCTTTGTATTATACGTTCACTGTTATTTTCTAATATTGAGATTTTGGAGAAAACAGTTTCAACCATGTGTCCATGTTTAACTATAGAATGTTTAATATTTGCTAACATTAATTTTCCAATTCTTCACCTTTTATTTGGAAATAGGAAATTGGTCCCTTTTGTTGGGTCTGTCTATGTGTGTGAATGTGTACAGACATCAGGAGAAGAAAGAGATTAATTTTCAACAATTTGCAGTTTCACTGTGTATTAACCTAGATGATTATGAATTATTCTATGGTTTCTTCAATGGATATAGAAACAGTAAATATCATTTCTAATTCTTCCTTATGTCATTTTTATAGAGCACTATTTGGAGATGTGTAGTAATGGCTGGGTCAGAATCATTTGAGATCATTTTTGGAATTCTTTTTACAAACTAGGCATTATACATTTTCTTAAAATTTGCACAGAACATAAAGGTGAATGAAGAGATTTTTTTTATGAGGTCATGCTTTCCCTGAAACCAGCCATAATCCTTGAATTGGAACCCTTAGTTATTTGTAAGCTTGCAACTTTAAAATAAATATTCTTTGAGTTATATCTGTCCTAAAAAGCTTGTGTACAATTACTAAGGCCAGGTGGATTTTATGAGGAAGATTTTTCTCCTATGGCAAATCTTAGAGAAGCTTTGAATATTGAAAGAGATTTTTTAAAAACGCTATTGGTTTCCAATAAATATATTCTGGAAAGACTAATGACATGTCAGGAGCAATTCTCTTCCTTGGCTATCAGGTTCATTGCAATTGCAAAGGGTTCTGTTATGATAAAGTAGTCTCAAGAATGTAACTGTATTTTGCTTTTTTATCTCCTCCTCAGTGGAGTGTATTTAGCAACAAGGGCCAAATATTTTAACTAAAGTAAAGTTTAATAAATATATGAAGAATTAGTAGGATGTATTCCATAGCCAGGTAGGCAATTGCACAGATACATAATGTTATGTAACATTGAGAGTTTAAGCAAGAATCACATACTAATGATCACTGTTCAGAATAACCATATTCAGTTAAAATACCTTTCAGATACTGTTGATTAGAGAGCAGAAGCACATTCTTAGAACTGCAAAGCCTCTTTCTAGTTTCAGTCTACTTCCATTTGTGATCTGAAGTCCAGAGGTCCCAAGTTTCTTTGGTTACTTAGCAACTAGTACCTCTGTGGTCTCAGAAGGTGAAATTCAAAGATTCTGTATTAGTCAGGGTTCTCTGTAGAAACAGAACCAACAGAAAATATCTGTAAGTATGAGATTTATGAAAGTGTTTCATGCCACCGTGGGGATGTAAGAGTCCAAAATCTGTAGGGCAGACCATGAGCTGGCAGCTCCACTGAAGGGCCTCAGAGAACCTCCCAGGAGAGGCTGGCTGGCTGAAGGGGAAAACAGAGATTGTCTCTTCTGAATTGTCCTTAAAAGCTGTTGTGTGATTAGATTAAGTGTCGCTCATTGCAGAAGACACTCCCCTTAGCTGACTGCAAATGTAATCCGCCATGGAGGCAACCAACGTGCTCATGATTTAAGTCCATGAAATGTCCTCACAGCAACAGATAGGTCAGTGCTTGCTTGACCAGACTACTGGGCACCACCACCTGGCCAAGGTGACCCATGACCTGCCCATCAAAGACTCCTTGGAATCAGCATGATTTTAAGTGATACATACCATACTAAGTAGTAAGGAGTCAAATCTGGACCCCCTTCTGACATGGTTCCTCTAATATCAGAGTAAAAAATGTTCACCCTAACTTGGGACAAATAGAATACATTTTTGAGAGTTGATTTCACTCTTTCTCAATGAACAATATCAAACTACTTAAACACTTCCCCTTAAAGAGAGTATCTAAGAACTATTCTACTAAATCTCTGAGAAGCAGTTGCCACAAATTCAATGCACTGAAATGTCTTTTTAGCATACTTCTCTTCTATCGTCTTCCTGCCACCAGATGCCCCTGCTGTTTTTTATCATCACCATCAATCTAGTGGCCAAAGTGAGCAGGAGAGACTTAAGCTCTGCCCTCACAGAACCTAAATCTAAAGTGCCCTCATTCTCTGCATTAACCAAATCCTTCAAAGACTAAACTTGTTTGCCACTACTTTTTTATATTTATGCCTCCCTACATTCCTGTGCATCCTTCTTCTTTATGCACACTGCTAATTTATTTCTAAAAAACACGTTTCACGTACAATTATTTCACTTTCCTTTTTTATCTTTCACTGATCCCTACCCCACCCCCACTGGCCATAGGATAAAATGTGATCATTTTAGCTTGAAACACATATTTTCCTTTTGATTTACATTTGTCTACCTTTCTATTTGTTTCCCATTGTACCTTGAAATATTGTTGCCATTTTGAAAATTTGGCTTTTACAACGTGAAACCTTAGCTATTTCCAGTAGCAAATAACCAGAATAAACACACAAAGCAAACAATTAAGTATTTTTCTCAAAGCAGAATCATTTATTAGGAAAGCATCTTATTTGCTGAAATAACGCCGTATTTTCAGATTAAATTTAAAATACAAATTTAATTTGTATTTTAATTTATAATTTGAGTATACAAAGAAATACAAAACTAGACCAAAAATTAGGTCTAGCTCCCTGTACTTCTACTATTTCTTTTTCCTTTTCTTTTTTTTTCATGGGCAGGCACCAGGAACCGAACCTGGGTCCCTAGCATGGCAGGCGAAGATTGTGCCACTGAGCCATTGTTGCCCTGTACTTCTACTATTTTATTTAATTTCTAGTATCTTCTTTTATTTTTTCATTCTTGTTCCAAAGCCAAAAAAGACTTTGTGCTATACTTCTTATGGGATTCAAAACTCTTTGAAACTAATCATACCTGCTATTAAGAAAATTTCTCATAATGAATTTGCACATCTCACCAACATTTTTCTTCTGGATCAAGCTGTTTTATTGACGTGAAGATATATTTGTGTCTGAAGAAATTGTTTGTCAGTTTGCCATTTTTTTGTGGGGGAACTTATCAAAATGTTTATTTTAAACATATTTTCTTTAATCATTGGATAGTTTGACCAGTGCTTTCTTAAAAAAAAATTAAAGTTTCATTGTTATTCATGTGTTTTATGCTCATTGGTGGGGGTTTTATTCATGGGTAATTGGATCATTAGTCATTAGAATGACAGTGAACTCAAGACACAGAGACACTTAAATGTTACTTTTTAAACATGCCAATATATAACTAATAATACTGTTTTATTAATATTAATAACAAAAGAATGGGGCTTATATTATGATTTAAGCATCATATCTCATTTACTTTTCACATACTCTAAAGGAGATTTTGCTTAAAGTCACCCAGCTAATAAGTGCCAGATTTGTGATTCAGTACTGAATATGCTAAAATAATTATTAACAAAATTGAATTGACAGAATAGACTGGAATGACTTTGTTAGATATATGTGCATTAACACTACTTTTTAATATTTTTATGCATTTTATTTTTATTCATCAAGTGTTAATATTTCGATTTTTTAGGAAATGGTGGGCACAATAAATAGTTCCTAGTAGGCACAATAAATATTTCTAAAATGAAAATAATATTCTTGAAAAATAATTCACACATGTCCTCTGTGCTGATGTTGCTTGATGCAGATAAACATAATGCAGTGATTTTATAATAAATTTTACAAAATTGACTCGGAATGAAGTACACACGCAAAAATCCAAGAATGGAAGAAAATAAATAATAAATACCAAACCACTATCACATATACAGAAAGTGTGAATACTATTTAAAAATCACTTTTGCGGTAGTAGAGCAACCAGAGCATTCAAGTGGAATCTATTTCGTTTTAGAATGTGTTTCTAGTAAGCAAAACCAGTATTCTCCCACGAGAGAGTGTTTATATCAAAGAAACTGCTTTTTACTTCGGTTTCTTAAACCACGAAAATATTTGGGGTACATTTCAAACTCCCTGTGTCCATATAACCATCCTGTTAGGTTTATTCTAATTCTGAGCATCTGGTTGTTGCTTATTGGGAAGGAAATCCTTCCAAGAGCATATAGTTAGTTGCTATGGGGAGAAATATTCAGCAATTGTAATAGCAATGTGTCTTCCTAATGACGCAATGAAAATAAGGTAAGAATACTCTGGTATCTAAGTAGATGAAATTAAAGAGTTTTAGGTAGATGAAGGGATTGCGTTCAGAGAGGGAACTAAATTTAGATAGCTACAGAGGCAAGTAAAAGTATTTACATGATTCTTTTAAGACATAAGAGTAAAATGTTTCATATTATATGGAAATTAAATGAACTGATGGAAATGTAGGCGAGAATGAGTGAGATCAGGGCGCTTAGACACTATGGGACCTGAAAGAGGAATTTCATCAAGTTCACCTAGCAATAAATTGGCTTATGGATTGCTTAGTTCTTATAGAATATAATGTAATATAAAGTAAAACACGTAACACATATTAATTCATGTAGAGTTGAGAAATCGTATTAATTATGTGGGCTAGTGATTATCTGACCTGAGACCCACCTGATGGGTGGGTACATTATGAACAAGGAAAAAAGTCAGATTTTTATGCCTCTCTGGTAAAGTCTGAAAGAATTTTACATAGTACTTAGCTCCATGGTACATGCAACTGCATCTAGATATGCTATTTCTTCAATAGTACTGTGAGTCGTCAAGATGGTTAAATGTATTAAAGAGAGATTTTTAAGTAAACGTATATGGAATGTAATTTTATTCCCTCAACACTCTTTGATAAAGAACTGTGCTATTCATTCCACAAAGATTATTCTGCACTGAAATATATTTTTTCCAAATAACAGAAGCTCAATATAAAGCACCATATCCTATTAATTAATTTTAACTATTTTGAAAATTAATTTTTGCAAAATGTATTGCTGATTTTTCTTTCTTTCTTCAACAAGTGATATTGATCCTAACTTTAAAATGACTCATGCTTTTTGAATTTGTGCACATGCTCCTTCCCTTTCTGTTTCTTTTCTTTCTGGCCGTCAGCATTCATTGCTTCTGGTACATCCTGATTATCTGTTTAACTGGACCTTAACTTTGAAAATTTCAGTCTACTAGAATCTTGGCATGCAGATACTCAAACATCCTAGATTTTGTATAAATTCATAGTAAAGAAGGTCTGACTGACGATTTTGTGACTTTTTTAATAAATGAAAGGATGTAAAGTGAAAGGCGAACAGTCATTGCTAAAAATGCATAGGAAATTCAATCACAAAATTTAAGAGGAAGAGACTGAATTTAGATCACTTCTGGGATTCTTTTCAGTCTGGAGATTTCACAAAGCGCTATTTTGATTTGCAGGATTCCAAATAATTTTCATTTATGTAAAATGCAATTATTGGGGTTAGTTTTTGATATTCTTTTAGAGTACATGGCCAAAGTGAAGGCTGATCATATAGTTAGTCATTCAAACTGGGATATTTTGAAAGTGAAAGGAGTGCTATTGATAATTATGTTGGAGCAACAAGGATGAAGTGAGACTCTGCATGGGATCTGAGATATATCGACACCCCCTAAATGGGGCATGTACTTTTAAAGATCCTCCAGGTGTGATTTTTTTCAGTGATATGTAAAAAAAAAAAAATTCACTTTATCATACTGTAAAGCAAGACTCTTTGATTTTTTCTTTTAGTACTCGGTCCTAGAATTCTATGAATTTTAGCCATGTATAGATTCATGTAACCACATCTCCAATCAGGACATACAACAGTTCATCGCCCCAAAAGCTTTCCTCAAACTATCCCTTTGTAGTTCTGGTTGATTCCACACCCATTAAAAAAAGTATGTAAATTTTATTTTACTATTGATTCTATTTTTAAAGTTAGGTATGCTCTCTCACGGTTCTTGAAATTCTTAGCATATGAAAAGTTACTTTATTAAAAACCAGTATTTTAAAAATTAACATGGGTATGTTCACTCAGAAAGGACGCAAAATATAGAAAGTAACCAAAATAATACTTTATATAAGTATATATATATATATATGTTTTAAGAATGTATGTATGTATACATATCCATCCCTTAAGGGCATCCTATTGCCTTTATATACAAGTACAAATTTTTGTATAATATACAAAATAAAGAATAAAATACAAATTTTTATTTCATTTAAAATAAATCCTGCATGAAGCTCCAAAACATTATGGAACTTTAGAGTTGACTCTACCCTACTCACAGCTGTCAAAACACAGACTTAATTCAGTTCATCAAATATGCCAAATCGTTTCCCACTTTTGGACCTTCCAGAAAACTTTTCTTGTACATGAAATTACTCTTCTCAATATACAGTTTTGCTTTATGCCCATCATTATTCAGAGCTAACTCCAAATCTTTCATTTCACCCCACTTCATCTCTGATTATTTTACCATTTGACTCCCATTATAACATCTTACTTGTGGTTTTGCTTTTGTATATTTAATTTCTGTTCTTTGTTCTAGAATGCAGTGTTCATTAGGGCAACTATCCATATTTTTTTCTTCACTGCAGCATATCCAATGCCTAGCATAGTTCCCGGCATAGGAGAAGTTTACAAATATTTTAGAATGAGAGACTGATGAATGCATTAACTAATTACACTTTTTCAGGTGTGAGCCAAATGTAATTATGTATTAAGACTGATTTCACATAATTTTCGGATACCATTAGGATTTATTTTCTTTTAATTAATTCAATTTAGGCTTAATATAATGATTTAACTTACTTTTACAAATGACAATTTTTTTTGTCTTCAGCTGCCAACGCTTATGTCTCACGGTCCCTAAAACTGGAAGAAAAAGGGGGCTTCCACCTTATGCTTATATAAGGAAGCCATAACTCTTTTTTTAAACCTTAAGTCAGGTTTAAGTATTTTATTATACATTAAAGTAATAGTTTGAAGAGAAAAAAACTGGATAAAATATTATTTTTCTAGTGAAAAAAGGAATATCTTTGAGTCTTTGTTGTCAACTTTTAATGCTTCAAGATAATTCTAAGGTTTCTTTGAAGACTTAAAATATGGCTTTGTGATTTTTCTTTGAAAATTCCACTTAGGTGCCAAAACATATTTAGCAGGTGGCAGCTAATTTTCATTTTAATGAAGCTAATTTTTTCAGACTAGGATAACATAAGGCTTTGCCATCTGTGTATATCCTATTTAGTTTATCCAGGTTGAAGAAGTCTAAAAGAAAGTTCATGAAACAAAAGACTCGATGTTGTTCAACATTAGCCTTAACTACCTGAAAGCACTACTATGTTAAACATAAAATACATATGGAGATTATAGGTATAAATACATTAGACTATAAAGTTTTCTCTAATTTGTGCAATGCTTTTTTTCTAAATTATATCTTTATGATTCAGATCGGATGATATTTAGGGGCATTACTTAGGAAGATTTTTTGAAGTGTAATTATAAAATCTACCTGAACATTTTCTGAGGTGGAATGCTAACAGCATGTTTCAAGAACCATAGAATGACAAACATTTTGCACTGGTTAACCTTTGTGTCTCTTGTGCATCATCACCAATAACTTTCCTGTATAATCCTTGGCTTCCCCTTTGTTCTGACACACGTTCATATTCAAATTCCCCTACTAGACGCACCTCCACTGCCTGAAAAATTTAAGTACCTTTTACCATTTTTATGGCATTAAATGCTAACACATTTTTTTCTCTTTTCTGTGAGACTGGATCGTGGCATATACTTGTTTTTATTTCTGGAAATGAAAAATTCTCATTGCTTTTTAAAGTCATACTCTAGATCTCATGCTGTCTAAGTAAGAAGTACAACTGCAAAACGACATCTCCCACAGCCTCAAATTCTAAAAACATTCAAGTATCATGAATTCATTAAGAATAAAAACTGGACCAAAATTAAATATATACCTTATGACTCAAAATAAAATTGAGAAATATAGAAGACGAGTGAAGGTAGGAAGAATCGAGAGGGAGTTTAAGAATGAAGAAAGGAAGAGAAAACATTTACATTTGCATGGAAAGTTATTTTTGTCTTAAGTGGTCTTAGAAGGTACTACAAGGCAGATAATTATGTGATTTCATATTAAAGAGCTAAAATTATTAAATGGGTCCAAAGTCAGTTCACAATTAGACTGCAAAATAGGGGGAATTTCAGAAACATATTTAGAAGAAAACATATCTATTAGAAGTGATAAACTTTGGGCATTCAGAGTATTTAGTTGTACCAATTGTATATAGATAATAAATATAACAAAAGTGATTATGAAAATATAAATGTAGTAAATAGATGAAAAGATAAGATTATTAATAATAGAAGATTCTTTGATTTATGAAATAATTCCCTAATGGGTTCATTTTAAAAACAAGTTCTCTTATGAATTCAATTGATTTTAAAAAATAATTTAACTTCTTAATAGATGGACTAGGGATAAATAAATAAAACATGAAAAAATTAAAAGCTGTTTAAATCGTTGAGTCTGTCAAACACAAAGTTAAAACATCCTTGCGAACATTGTACAAATTAACAGAGAAGCATAATTCTATTGACATACGACTAGTATAGTCTATGTCATTTCTGTGAATGCGCACATATGCTGTCTCTTCAGAAATAAAAAAACAAACAACATATTTTATTATTCACCATGTGTAAATCATTATTCTCCCGTAGTCCATGTTCTGTGTGTTATGAAAATGAGCATTTATGAATATGCCCATGGCATGAAATAAATGAAACAAGGAATTTTTAGGTCAAAGAAAACTAGCTAGAAGAACTGTGACATTGTCCATTTTTGTGTGCTGCATGAAAACAGTTTATGTTCCTCACCAATAAGCTCTTGGGGCCATCTGTGGAGCAAGTGACCGAATGGTGAATTATGGGAGCACAGCCTCAGGCACAACAAAACTTTTGGCAAATAAAAACTTTGTGACTTACATAACACAAAGAGTTCAAAAGACTAGGGAAAGAGATCCCCTTGTGGCCCATGGCTCCCAGGGAGGTCAGTTACTTTGGTCAGGTTGGGTAGATGGCAGTTCCATATGCCTCACTTTGCTTTGGTGAAGAGAGAGACTTATGTGACTTGGAAGTCTGGGTTTTTAAACACCCAGGGAGAAGGGGTCCTGCCATTGAGCAAAACATAGGTACCAAGTACCCTTCGTGCAGAGTCCCTTCCCTGGCAAGCAGCTATGGCTGCCAGTTTCCATTTTGGGGGTTAAGATACAATCAGGCCATGCCATTAAAACTACCCTGGGACACACCACTTCTCCTGGGCTGGGAAATGGGAAACATTAAAACATCTACATGCTATCATGCAACGGAAATGAGTAGGCAAGGCCTGGAAGATGGCTGCTAAGTATGTGATTTTCCCAATTAGCTGTGAGTTGTCTGTTTTACAGTGGTCTGTAGGAGCGCTCTGTGAGCTATGTGGTGCACACAAGGAAGTTCTGGAACTACTAGCATGCAGTGAGCATCGTGGTCAGTCTTAAAGTCTGCCACCAGATGGACTGGCATAGATGGACATGCTCCCAGTATGCTCAGGAGGGTTACTTTACTCTGCAGGTGGCTTCAGGGAACCTCACTGGGAGCTCAGGCTTCCTCTGAGCTGATCCAGGGTGGAAATGAAGGAGGAGCCAGGAGATCCTACTCCTTTTATGTTAGCTTTTTCTTGATTCAGCTCTTGCCCTGTTACTGCAAGCATTTAACTGTTCTTTGGAGCTTTGAAAAAGATGGTTCTGTCAGCTCTAATTTGTTGTTTAAAACATCTGTGGGAAGATGGTGCCCTAGAGTGGTTCAGCCTGACATCTTGATGACCAGAACTCCATACCTTACATTTCCCACTTGATATTTGTTTGTTGCTTTCCTGATACTTAAAATCAAACATATATTGCTCTTCTAAGATTTGAAAAGAAGACTTATACTATCTCCTCCCCTAACCAAAGAACTTGGTTCTCTGATGTTTTCATTTTTTCTTAGATAAATATCTTTAGACTATTTTTATTTCCTTGCTCTGTTGCTCATTCTACTTCCAAGGATGTGTCCAGTTTTAGTTCCCTTTCTTCACTCTTTCGTAGTTTGCTAAAATAATTTAATTTTCTTTTCTTTTAAAATTAATAATAGATTTTACTTTGTAGAATTTCATTAAATATGAAATATTTAGCACTAATATAATTCTGAACCAGAAGTTCTTCTTGAACATTTTTAAGAAATAGGGTATGTAGGTGATACAATCTCTGAATCTTGCATATACCTTTTTTCCTTAGAGGTGATCTTTGCTACGGGATTGTAGAACTACAATTTTTTTCTCTTAGCAATATTTTCTTCTGTAGTTTCTAGTCTTAGCAGATAAAAATTGATGACAATTTACTCGTTGTCCCTTTTTACTCTAATCTTTCAGACTTTTAAAACTGCAAGATTTTTCCTTTTGTTTCAGGTGTTTTATTAGAATTTGCTTGGTTCTCTTTCGTTTCATCAGCATTACCAGGTTTTTAGTGTTTCTATTCTATTGACAAGTTGTTTGTTCAGTGTCAACATTTTCCATATCTCTTATCTATTCCTTAATTATTTTCACTTTTGTGCTGTGTTCTGAATTTTGAGAATTTTTTTTCTGTTTGGTCTTCTAGTACAATAATTAGGGAGTCAATCGCTATTAAAATTGAAAATTAAAAAATAAACATATTTTTATAAACATTTCATTGGAGTAAAATTAAAAAGTCTTCTGTTAGAATGAACTTCAATTACATTTATTTGAATTCTCTTTTTATTTACGCTGTCATCTGTGTTCTGTAGCTCTCTTTCACTTTGAGCTTATCTTTATTTTGTGTATTTTGTTTGCAGTTTCTCTCTTTGGTTGCCGTTACTTTTATTTGCCTACTCATTTCCCAGTCTACTTGTTGGGATGTCTTAAGCAGCTAAATCCTGAAACTGGCAGATAGCTATTTCTGCCCTTAAGGAGGGGTGCCTTGTGCTATGAAATCTCTCCTCTCCAGGAACCAGGAGGTATTCTCTGCTTCATGATGTCTTTAGCTATAAAATTAGGGCTCTCCCTTCCTCAGGAGAATGAGGAACATTGCCCAACATTTGTTCTGCAGCTCCTGTGGGATCACTGAAATCACCAGGTTTTTAGAATTAGTCTTTGAAACTTATTTGGGCCTCCAAGTATTATTTGGACAAACCAGACTCCCTTTTCCTTTTAGGAATCATGTGTATTCTACCCATGTCCTTGGTCTTCCATAACAGGCAGAGAGTTACTATTATTCTTAACCTGAATTTGAGCCTACGCCTATCTCACAACCTCCATCCCTGCTCGTCTGCCCCAGATTATTCTTCTGTCAAGAGGGGAGCTTGTTAGTTCAGTTAGAATGTGAAGGAAATGACAGCAGGAATGCATTCAAGAATTCCCAATGATTTATTTTCAGAAGTATATTTTAACTGGGAGTAATTACTTCCAGTGGCAGTAATTTACTTTTTCTAAAAAACAAGCACATACTACAATTCAGTAGTAGCCAACTTTTATATGGCAAGGAATGAAATGAATGCTGGCTACAGTGTTTGGGAATTGGGAGGCAATGCCAATGGGCTCATTCATTAGCCATTCAATTCAGTATTTGTTGAACATTTGGAATTATGTCCCAAGCTTTGTGTCAAGCTAGCATATAGGGTGAAAGTATGAATAAAACAAGGCCCATGCTTTGCAGGTGTTCACAAAGTAGAATTTGGCACAGGAGTCATGGGTGCAATGTTGAGCATGTCAGCTTAAGAAGAGTTCCAGCTGTCCAGTCTTCAATAGAAGAAATGATTACAGGGTATAAGGAAAGTATGACTCAATCACTATCTCATCATGCCTTCTTCTGCTAGTACCCAGAGCCTGCAAGATCCCTAGGACCCCTTTAGAAGGGAACAAAACACTCAGCAACCTCTACCCTCACCTTGCCATATTTGCAAAGCAGAGTCTCTAGGTTGGGTCTGGTAATTAGTTATGATATAACTATGTGATCCCACATTGGCAACAGTGTTCAAAGTTTCTTCCACCTCACTTTAAAAGTTTCATCCTAAACAGTAAGTTATTATTTACATATGTTTGAGATTGTGATTAATATGACAGTGAAGACAAATAAAGTAATCAGAAGATATATTCACTAGTCTGATGATTCTGTTTCTAGGCATAGAATCTTTTTATGGCTTGATTTTTTAAAATTATTTTCATCTTTGCACCATGGTATACTTTTGTTCTCTTTATGTGATTTCTAAACAGAATAGTTTCACTAATATGTATGTACCTGTTACTGTATTTCCTTTGGGAATTGCCTAATGATTGTACAAATTATCACCAAAAGAGTCAATGTTTATTTTTTAAAAAACTAATCTAAGAAGCAGATAATCATACTGTTACACAAAGTGAGCAAGTATTTAAAATATTATAGAAAAGTATTTCTTTTTCAGGTAAGAAAAATTTCCATTTCTCCCTGATAAATTAAATTATTTTTAGAAAGATGAATCTTGTCTTCTGATATTAAGATTACATGCAAACTGAAAGCTTTATTAAGAGTTATATTAAAACTAATATCAAGCATTCCACAATTTTTAAGAATTTTTAAGAACTGAAAATGAATTTCCTTGAAAATGCTAGATGATTTCCATCCATGGTAAATATGTTTTTTTTTTTAATAAGTTGCTTTTTTGTTTTTGGGTTTTTTTTTTTGACATGGGCAGGCCCTGGGAATTGAACCTGGGTCTCTGGCATGGCAGGTGAGACCTCTGCCACTGAGCCATCTTTGCCTGCCCGTTTTTATTTATTATTTGTTTATTTTAAAAAAACATTTTTTTTTTTTAACATGGGCAGGCACCGGGAATAGAATTGCGTCTCTGGCATGGCAGGTGAGAATTCTGCCAGTGAGTCGCCTTCTCACTGCTCCATGGAAATATGTTTTTACACTAAAATCAAACGGGTAAATATTAAAATATCAAGAGTTTATATTTATGTTTCCAGACAGTCTTACTAAATATAACATATACCGACTTTGTACATTGGAATGGAATGTTTTAAGCAAGAAGGCTGGTCTGGTCAAAGATACGGTTATCATGCAAATATTTTTAGGGAGAATTAATTTTATCTACCTCAACTGGTTGGAAATTTGTTAAGCAGAAAGGACATAGTATTATTTTGTAAATATTAGCAGTTGCTCTAATACTATATGATTTTTAAAGCCCTGTAGGCTTTTTTTTACAGGTGGCTTTAATATGAGTTCCATATAATGTGGATACTTAGATCAATTTTATGTAAACATTTAATTCTCTAGAACCTCAGAAATCCTTGTCCAAATTATATACATGCTGTATAGCAGCTGAGAATTTAACAATACAGTGATAATATCTTCCATCCTCATTATAAGTCAGCAGGTACTAAGTTCTGTAAAACAACATTTCCCCCTTGAAATTCAAAGAGTGATATTAAATAAAGCACAGTTATTTTCTGCTTTCTGAATCTTCTGTAAAATAAGTTTACAAAGATTCTTCTAGAAAGAAATAATTAAATATAGTATCTTGACATTCAGTTTACATTAAAAGTAATTGTACATCAAATTAATCTATCCCAACACAAAAATGACACAACCAAATCATGTGTGATTAGATTAGAACCTGTAGTCCCATATCGATCCTTCGATTTCATTGCTAGTTTTTTGAGACTTCATAAAAAGTATTATTAATCTGATTTGAAATATCTGATGATATATCATGAATTTTATTTCCAAGATTACCATACTTGTTTTCCAAATTCAGTCCATCATTCAGTGGTTTGCTTAAATGCCAGTTCCTCCAGGAAATTAATGCCCAATCTCAAAGCAGCATGATTTCCTTTTCTTTAAGCAAACATGGAAAGTCTGTTTTCACTTTTCTTTTGACACTTATAGCTTGGTGGTAATGTAAAGAATTATCTTTGGCATTTCATAAAGATGAGATAAACCTGAATGGAAATTTTAAAATACTTAATACAATGCCCATCTTAGTCAGAGCTGCTATGACAAATACCACCTAACAGGCTATGAAAACAACAAGCATGTGTTGTCTTACAGTTTTGAAGGCTGGAAGTTCAGAATCAAGATGTTATCAAAGCTATATGTTATCCTCATGTTGGTATTTTTCTGGTGATGTCAGTCCTCTATTACATGGCAGCATCTGTGTCATCTTTCGCTTCTGGTTTCTGTTGGCTGTGTCTGAATTTCCTTTTTTCATAAGGCCTCTAGTCATATGGATTAAGGCCCACTCTTATTTAATTTGGCTTCATTATCTAAATAGGATCTTAGAAGATTCTATTCACAAATGAGTGCACACCTTGACTCACCTTAACATAAAGATACCTTTTACAAATAGGTTCATATCCACAGGAATGAAGATTGACAATTGAACAATCTGTGATTCAATCCCTAGTAATGTCCAAGGATTACTAACAGATGCCGTACATAACAATCATGAATATTACTGACCTCAGTAAGGTAGAAAATATTAAACTATGAATAGTGGGGGTGTGGGAAGAGTAAACCGTGTTGTGATCAAGATGGAATAACAGTTTAGTTGAAAAAATAGTAAACAAAAGTATGGCAAAGGCAGTAAAAGATTTAAATATCACTTTAGGATCTGAAATGTATAGTATGCAATTTATTGTCAGTATGCAATTTATTGTCAGTATGCAATTTATTGTCAGTATGCATTGTGCAGATCATAATTACGGCATGCCTGCATAGGGAGGAAAAGTCACATCAGAATTGTTTTTGTTGAGAAAGGATTTTTATAGAAATTGGAAAAAGCGTGACAAATGGGTAAGCTCTGGATAGACAAAATAGGAGAAGAAAGTATACTCCTTGCATATAATAGAGATGTGTGCACTTTGGGGAATGTGAAAGATCCATTCTGGGAAGATGACACTTTCAGAGAATCAGTGTCAGAATGGGAGAGGAAAGTGAGTTCCTGGGGGACAGCGTGTGAGGTGCAGTGCGACATGTCAGGATTGTATGATTCCTAAGTTAAATTTGGAAATAAAAATCAGGGTGGTGCTAGGTGAGGGGACACACGTAAAAGATAAAGGAGGAAACTACAGACTCTTCGCAGACATACATTGAGAGGATATTACCATTGTCTTGGCTTTCCTGAACCAAATATGTAGTATAATTGTCCCCTTTTAAGGAAGTGAATAGGGGTTATGTTTCTGCCGCAGTTATTGAGATAATTTTTGTTTCTAATAAGTTTTAGCCACTCTGACTTAGAAAAGCACAACTCTTCCTGATATAGTTAGTGGTAGAGCACGGTTATTTGGCAGGAGGTTTAAGAAAATCTTTCAGGCAAACAGATCGGTTGGCTGGCATCCAGTGTTTCATTCAAATAATGCCTTTTCCTTTTAAATAATTTTTTCTGGAATTTATTTCATCATCAAAACAGCAAAAACTAAACATTTCATTTTGGGTAGCAAAAATATGGGCACCTATATGGGAGACAATTATATTCAGACTTCTTTTTTCAATGTGGATATTTTTATTGGAGAATAAAACTATTTGCTTTATGCCAGAATACCATGAAACTGATATTAATAGGCTTAAATATGGCAAGGGACATTTCTCTGTTTACAATGCTGAATCATGAAAAGGAAAAAATATATAATGAAGTTTTTACAAGATGGTAGCAAATGGTACAGTTAATCTAGAAAATTTTACATCTTTTCCACTACATAAATCTGAGTTGCTTCTTGAATAGCTTCATAAAATATGATGTCATTGCCATTCTGCTCACAACATTTGGATTTCCTCTTCAGGTATATCACTGAAACTCTTGAAACAATCAGTAAGTGTGAGCACACTGAAATGATTCATTCATTTCTTGGATTTCTGTGCATAGTTTTGGTTTGAAAGGGACTGTTTAAAATGACTCCTCCAAGAGCTACTGCTGAGAAAAAAGTAAATTACAATGAAGTCAGAGTGATATCAGAAATACCCAAATGTTAAGGTAGATCCATCTCTCGCTCTCCTTTCTTTCTTCTTCCCTTCTTTCTTTTTTTTTTTTTGTCTATCACATCTACAAAACACCTGTTCTGTGCCTAATTTTATCATTAAGAGCCCACAGTACAGTGATAAAACCTGCTTAGGCAGTGGTCACAATGCTCTTTCTTAGTGTTATAATAGATGTATGCCCAGAATGCTGCACATGCTCTTTGTTTGTATGTGGAGATTCTATGGTAGGTGAGAAGGAACATGGAAAGGATGGAGGCTTGACCAGAAAGGTACTGCTTAAATCTGTCTGTGGAGATGTTTATTAGAACAGAGGGGAGGGGAAAGATGGGGGCAGATGGGAAAAGAAAGAGGAAAGGAGTAGCTGGTAAGCACCCACAAAATATTTACTGAAAATATATTTTAGTACAATGTATACCTTCAGTCCTCAGCAGAATTTTATATTGAATACTTCTAAATAAATACTGTTCACAGAGGAAGACTTTCAGTAAATTAAATATGCTACAACCATTTCCTGAAACCTCTTTTTATGTTTCAGAGGTAAAGAATTATTGAAACTGGCCCTAATTATATTGAGCAATAAATACATTTTAATTAATATTAAATGAAACTAGGTCTAAAGTAGGAATGATAAGCCTTTTGTATTTGCACATTGATTAGCAAAATATGAATGTATATAATAAGTTCAGAAATTATTTTTAAATTAAGGAGACATTTTTATCCCTATTTTGGAATGATTGGCCAGTTAAGTGTATATTGCTGAATTTCTAGAAGTAGAAGAGTTAAGGGATATGCAGAAGTAGGGCATACAACATTTTAAAAACAACAACCGCAAAAAGAAATTAAATCAGTTTTTAACAAACAGATTGCTGCCAGAAAATGGTGGTGGAATTTTAGAGGATTCTGTGGGAAAGGAATTAAACTCTTTTCTCAGAAATTGGAGATTGGAATAACTTGAAAATCTTTGGATAGATTGTAAGTGACTGTGGCACTGTGGCTGAGTGGCCATTCAAAAAGTGTCTCTGAAGCTTAAAACAGATATTGTGTCAAGTAAAATTTTAACCAGAGAAATATGAAAGAAGGAAGCTGTTTCATATAACACAGTATATTTGCCACGTATTTCATTTTCATGAACAAAATAGTTAAAAGAAACATTGATGGCTAATTAATTATATTTCACAAAAATTTTCACGGCTATGCTGGATACTGATTATTGTTGAATGTTTGAGTACATCACAGATTAAAAGTTGTTTCTTCTGATTAGATTAAGGAAAAGAGTGGTTTTCCAACATGTATACGTCCCTTACCTATGTGGAATAATATATTTCTATTATTTTCTTCTTTTTTCACTGATGGGGGCTATTGGGAATTGGAGATTGTAGAGCCTTAAGGTATTACCAAGTAATAAACAGTCAAATCCTTTGAGACAATGTGTTAATGTGGACTGTCTTCAAATTTCTAATCACGCTATAACAGAAAACAAAACAAGGAAGGAAAGATTAGAATCATTCGTATCTTGAAAAACCTTTTATCTTCTGTAATAAAACTTTTTTTCTCTTCTTCTTTTTCCTGTTACTGTGGTTTTGTCCTTCTCCATCAGATTCCTGTGGTTACACTGGGTAAATGGTTTTTCCTCTACTACTTTCTCATCCCTGCCTCCTACTCAAACTACTGTCACTTTCCTTCCTTCATTTCACTTCAGCCTCCCTGAGAGAGCAGTCAACTTTCTATTTCTTCACCACCATTTCGCTCTTTAATCTGTTGCAATCTGGCTTCCTTCTGTCTTTGGCCTTTGGATGATTCTGTGTTCTCAGAATCACGTGTATCAGCATTTTGGATCTTTATTGTATTATTTCACTGGAGTCCTCCTTGAAGTGTTATAGTCATATATTTCCTGCATGGGTCTTCCTTTGAAACTGCAGAGCATATTCCCAGCTACTTCTCAGATACAAAGATTGCATGTGCTGAAAATATCTCAAACTCTAGACATCTGAAATCTAAAATTGTTATTTTTCATTGCCTACTCCACTGCTACTAATATGCTTTCCCATTACAATGCATTGTGTGTGTGTGTGTGAAGGGCATCACTGTTTACTTGGTACCTAAGATAGAAACCTTAGAATAATTTCTTTTCTTTACTTCTTGTACCCAACATGCAGTTAATCTCTAAATCCTGTTTATTAACATCTACATCTGTAGAATCTGGTAATACTGTTCTTAATTGTCATCTGCCTTAAAGTGAGTTAGTTTAGTTAAGATTTGTGGGTTTTTTGTTTGTTTTTGTTTGTTTGTTTTATTGACCAGACTGATGCAATCACTTCTTGCTGCAATTATTTCCTGGCAAGCATTGTGTCACACTCTTGAAAATGGGGTGCACTTTTCCGACCTCATCTCAAGTCACTCTCTTTAGCTTATCATACAGTGCATTCAATTTGAGCAGGGTCATGTGTATTGCTTTCAACAAAACCCATTCAAACATCCATGCTTTGGGCTGTGTGGCTTCTATTATCTGGAATAAGCTTCCCTGACTTTCTTGTATTGTAAATTCCTTCACAGCACAATACAAAACTCTGCCTTTCTTGTATATTTTTCTTCCCTGTCCTGGACAGAAGTATTTACATTTGTTCACTTTTAATAACATTTTTTTGTGATGGCATTACATTTTACTCGCACTGCCTTATATGTCTGACACTCAGAATAGACTGTGCTTTTTTATGGACAACGTTTATGTTTTATTCATTTTAAAACAGTCACTGAAAAGGTGCCTGGTATATAGTAGGAACTCAGTAAGAATTATTGAATATAAGCTTCCATTATAGCACTTAATGAACTGTATTCATTTATTCAATCCACAAATGTGTACCGAGCACTTTCTGTGTACCACATACTATTCCATTCTTAGGCTATTGCAGTAAACACACAAAGTCCCTGATAAGAAGTTGTATTCTAGAGAGGGAGAGTGGCAAATCAGTGAAGGAATAAATAACTAAATGATCTGATTTCATACAGTGAATGTGCTATGAAATAAATCAAGGAATGATGCAGGCTGGAGAGTGATAAAGCTAAGAGTGATTTTAGCATGAGAGACCATGGAGGTCCTCACTGGATATCTGATATTAATTGAGTCCTGAATAATGTGAAAGGACAAAGTTATGAAGGAAGAGGCTAAGAAAAGAGCAAGCATAAAAGTTCTAAGGGAAGAATGGGTACAGCACATTTTATAAACTACAAGAAATCCAGGGTTACTTGGAGAAGAGGAACAGAGAAGTGTAGAAGATGCAAAGAGAGAGGGAGAATGTTGCAGGCCTGGGAAAGAAGGTTTTCTTTCACTGCATGTAAGATGGAAGAACTTTGGAAGGTTTTGAGCAGGGAGTGATAGATGTTCAATTTTTTAAAAATTCTCCAGATTCTTGAGAGTGGGAAGAGTCTAAATTAGAAAACAGGAGGCTATTGAAGTGCCCAGTTGAAATAACTGTGGTTTATACCATTGTAGCATGTGTGAAAGTGATTAAAAGTGGTTAGAGTCATGGTGTATTTTTTTAATTAATTTTTTAATTAAAAAAAATAAAGAAACGCAAACATTCTTTACATATGACCATTCCATTCTACATATACAATCAGTAATTCACAATATCATCACACAGTTGCATATTCATCAACATGATCATTTCTTAGAACATTTGCATTGATTCAGAAAAAGAAATATAAAGACAACAGAACAAAAATCATACCCCTTGCCCTTCCCTTTCATTGATCCCTAGCGTTTCAATCTAAATTTATTTTAACATTTGTTCCCCTTATTATTTATTTTTATTCCATATGTTTTACTTGTCTGTTGATAAGGTAGATAAAAGGAGCATCAAACACAAGGTTTTCACAATCACACGTCACATTGTGAAAGCTATATCATTATACAGTCATCTTCAAGACGCATGGCTACTGGAACACAGCCGTACATTTTCAGGCAGTTCCCTCCAGCCTCTTCATTACATCTTAACTAAGAAGGTGATATCTATTTAATGCATAAGAATAACCTCCAGGATAACCTCTTGACTTTGTTTGGAATCTCAGCCATTGACACTTACTTTGTCTTACTTCACTCTTCCCCCTTTTGGTCGAGAAGGTTTTTCTCAATCCCTTGATGCTGAATCCCAGCTCATTCTAGGATTTCTGTCCCCCATTGCCAGGAAGGTCCACACCCCTGGGAGTCATGTCCCACATAGACAGGGGAAGGGTGGTGAGTTTGCTTGTTGTGTTGGCTGGAGAGAGAGGCCACATTTGTGCAACAAAAGAGGTTCTCTTTTGGGCGACTCTTAGGCCTAATTTTAAGTAGGCTTGACCTATCCTTTCTGGGTTTAAGTTTCATATGAACAAACCCCAAGATTGGGGACTCAGCCTATTGCTTTGGTTGTCCCCACTGCTTGTGAGAATATCAAGAATTCTCCACTTGGGAAAGATGAATTTTCCCCCTTTCTCACCATTGCCCCAAGGAGACTTTGCAAATACTTTTTTACTCACTGCTCAAAAATCACTCTGGGATTTATTGGGGCATCACTGTGGACAAACCTCCAAAATCTTATGCTCTACTCAAGGTTCCATGTACTTAGGATATTCAGTTAAGCTGCGTCACGGTGTATTTTGAAGATGAATTAAATAGAAATAACTGATGGGTTGGATATGGGGGCAAAATAAGATAATAATTGAGAATAATTACTAAATTTATAGCATGAGCAACTGTATGAATGAGTGTATCATTTTAATAATGGATAAAGCTTGGAGGGAAATGTAACCTTTAGTTTAAGTAAACTGCCTCTCTAGAGAATACGAATTCCATCTGTGAAGGAATCTTAGCTTATTCTTGTTTCTCTCTTGCAATAAAGGGGTTGAATTCAGACTTGGTAGGTTTGAGATATCCATTAGACAATGAAGTAGTCATAGCAGAAAGGAGTTGTCTCTGTGAGTCTGCGATATAGGAGAGTTTTCCAGAGAGGAGATATAAATTTGGGAATCATCAAAGTTTGGCTGTTTATCAAACACTGGATGAGATCATCAGGTGAACTAGGGTGGATAAGAACAACAACAACAAAACCTAGTTCATTTCAAAATTTAGAAGTAGGGGAGATAAGGAAGAACCAGTAAAAGAGTAGACTGTGACTAAAAGGGAAAACCAGGACGTGTCGTGTTTTGGAAGCCAACTAAATAAATGTTTCAAGGAGGAGAAAGTAAGCAGCTGTATAACATACTGACGGTTTGGCTGGCCATAAAATCTATCATCCAAAGTGAAACACTTACATTTGAAGAATAGGCATAAACTGATACTGTCCCAGGCATACCGGTTTATAGAGTCACTAAGGGGTAGGTCAGGTATGATTGAAATAGAGAAATGAGAGTTGCAGTCAGCATCATGGAGGTCTTGATGACTTTCAGAAGAAAATTTTGATGAAGTATTAGGATTAAAGGTTTGAGTAGATTAAAGAGAGAATGTGAGGAATGAAATTAGACATTTGTAGTAATAAATAAATCATTGAAAATATTTGCTATAAAGATAAGCATGAGGTGGTACGGGAGGAGGCTGTGGAGTCAAGAGAAGTTTTGTTTCTTTTTCTTTTAAGACAGGAGAAATTTTAACATATGCATAGGCTTTCTATATGTCTGCTAGTCAGTGAAGAATCTGGAAAGATAAGTGGTTGTGTCTATGTCCAACAAACAGCCAAAGATATCATTTAGGGAGAAAATGTGCAAACTTAAATAGCAATAACCCTTTATAAGTGCTTTAAGTAAACTGAGTGCTTTGGGGTTCTGGGTAGAAATAAGTATACTCTACATTTGATGATACGGCATCCTCATTGTCCTTTCAAAGGTCTGCCTTGAACAATTAAGTGGTTAGACCTTATCATACTGTCTCTTTAGAACCTGTCTTAATAGCTCTTTTAGTTTCCATCTGAGCTTATCAGGTCTTGTTACAAATCTGAATGGGAGTTGTTTGAATTGCATAAACTAACAAAGATTGATCTTGCTAACACTAACATCTGACTATTTATTATTGCTGCTATGCCTACATCTGACTAATTTATTATTGTTGCTTTGCCTCTTTATTTTGCTTTGATATTTTTAAGATATTCTCTTGAGTTTCATGATGTATATTATGTGCAGTTATGAAAGTTTTAATCTACTTTGAGTTGAGCAAGAAAATTGAACGGACAGAAATTGTGATTATATCATAAAGAGTGAGTAGGGAATTAACAAATAAAATGACTCCAAAGCAAACTTTAGCAAATAGTGTAAGCAGAATAGTTGTAGGATGATTACAGCAATGAAGACTTCCTTAAAATGGTGTGTATGTGTACATATGTAAAATCTCTAAAACTGCTAATTGCTATGATATTTGTCTGTCACTGTCGTGAAAAGCTAACTCTTTCCCAACAAGCTAATTCCCCCTTTCTTACCAATGTCATTATTTAGACTGCAACATTATGATGCAATAGGGTTAAATGTAGTTCATCGTAGAATTCTGGCATCTTGTAATTGTTCAGGACAAGAATGTTGAATGGAGAAGCAAAACTTTTAATCGAGCTTCAGATAGTAATGGCCTGATTCTCAAGTCCCTTCTGTCTCTCCTTTGCCCCATGCTCTGCTTAATTCTGGGAACTCTAATGACATTGACAGAAGATAGTTGGAATCCCTGGAGCATTGCAAGCTCTTGTCCCGTGCCTGTGCATAGGGCCATTTCTTCTTAGGAAGAGCTCTTCCTCTTTACCTCTTGCCCAGTTTTGCAGGGAAGCCTTTCTTAACTGTGCCCTAAGTAATCTCCCTCTACCATACAATGCCATAGAACAATGCAACACACTTTCCTAGCACCTATAACTTGTAACTTTGTAAATCTTTGTATGATCATTTGATTGACTTCTGCTTCACCTACTAAACTCTTAGGTTTCTGTGGGTGAGGACACTGCCTGCTTTTGTTCACTGCTTGTGCCCATGCCTCCTTGCATAGTGTCTGACACTATAGTAGATCCTCAAAAAATATTTATTGAATGATTGGATGGTTGAGTAAATGAATGAATAAATGACTGATAAAGGCATATGGAGGAAATTTTTTTAAATATGTATTTTATTTGAATTGAATGTCTTCAGTGTACTCTAGTTAGGAAGTATAGCATGAATTAAATACTTGGATATTAATTTCTTCATTATTTTGGAGAAGAATTGAACAATAACTAGTACATCAGAGGTGGTGTCAGGGAATCAAATTTTCTGTCCATTTTATAACTTTGAATTGAAACTTTGGAACTGTGGAACATGGAAACACTAGTGATGAGCAGGCATTTCTTAGGGGAGGACTAGAAATAAAGCACAAATAAGGTTTCTATTTCCTTACTAAGATGCTTATGTGGGCCAACTGATAAGTTCTGTTTTAGCTGTGACAACCTAAATTTCACTTAGCCAATATTATTTTATTGTTCCACGCAATGCACCATATTCTAATGCTCACATTTACTATACATATATATAATTAATTTGACAAAACAATTCATGATCATTTAGGATAAATGAAGAATGATCATAGTAAAATCTTTGATCTAGCTATGAAAAATGGTACTTCTATAGCAATCAATATCCACATAGATTATGAGACAAAAAGGACAGAAGTGACCAGTGGTCACTTATACATTGTACACATGTTATAAGTGTACTTTACTCTATGGCTGCTGCTGCTACTGCTGCTGCTGCTTCTATTTTTAAACCCAGCTCTGCTTGAATCTTTACCTCTTGGTCACAAAGTCTGCGCAGTCTCTTTTGATCACAGCCACTCCATGCCTACAGCAAGGTTCCACGTTGTTCTGTCTGCTTCTCCTCATTCTAAGCCGTGATATTATAGGTTGTGCTTCACCATGTGTGCATAATATTTATTCTGCCTACTCTTTTTGCAACTGTCCCATCTCAGGTCTCCATCTAGAAATGGCTTGGATTACTGATTCTCCTGGATATGTGCATGTCAAGATGATGTCAGTACATCTTGTCATTGTCAATACATAAAATATATTTTGTATATGTTGATATATAATTATGTATTATATTTTATAATTCATTTATAGCTTATCATTTCATTACTGATTCCTTTGTAAGAAAGTAAATAGGTTGCTGGCCTATGATAAAATTGTGTTCATCATTTCTTACTCCTATTTCCATAAAGAATTCACTCTTTAAAATCCAGTTATCATCAATCCCTTATACATTGTGATCACTGTCATGCTGGTTTTCTTTTTTCTTAAAATAAAACTAATTTTCCAATTAAACTTTCAACTAAAATAGACAAAACAGAACACAATGAATTATTTTGCATAAGAAGGAAAAAGAGGTTATGTGTGTATAACCAAAAACTTGCACCTTAGGGATCCATATTTTGCTTATTGATTTAATACAGAGAGGCTGGATTTAAGTCAGAACAATCTCCAGCTCCTGGCAATTCTATTAAAAGTGGATTCCAACAAGTGTGATGATGGCTCAGTGGCAGAATTCTCACCTGCCATGCTGGAGACCTGGGTTCGATTCCCGGTGCCCGTCCATGAAAAAAAAATTGGATTCCAACAAATCAATGAATAAGTGTGTGATTTTACAAATAGTGAGCAGATCCTTACTTAACTAGTTTGGAGTCCTTCAGCTTACTGTTGAGAATATTTCACGTTTTTCTCCATAAAATTTAAGTTGAGTAGGAGTATAATCGTAGAAATATGATCTCTTAACATGTGTAGCTATTACATCTAATTGTTTATGTGATACATATTTATTGAGTGCCTACTAAAAGCCTAGCATTGTTCTAGGTGTTGGTTATATCTGGGATTAATGGATAAAAAGATAAGATGACTCTTTATCTACATTTTTTGTGTCGTTTCAAAGAAGGCAACATGTTGATAGTTATCACATTTCTTACGTTTTTTTCAAGATGTTCAAAATTTTTTCATGGAAAAGTGATTTTAAAAAAAAAGCAAATTTGGCTTTCCTAGAGCCAGTACAAATTTTGTTTGCGTTTTTTTTTTGGTTTTCCTGAAACCATTATACATTCTGTTCTTGCGAGGACATTATGATTCTCTCAGATGCAGGTAGAAAAAAAGCCACAGAAGGCCTGTATTGGTCTCTTTTCTGTCCTTTACAACTCAGATATTTTATTTGAAAATGATGTGGTTGAAATTCTTTTTATTTCAGGTGACCAACTTAACTCGTCCTAAAAGGAAAGACTGAGTAGTACAATTTTTGTGTTAAATTTGATAAAAATGAAAATTTGATAATGAGATAGAATTTTCCTTATAATTTCTGACCTTTTAATTTTTGTTGCCATTAATGTGAGATTATAAATTCATTATTGTATAATAACTCTTAGGATTCTAGGAAAAACTTAAAAGTACTTCATCAAATGCTTAAAATAACTAACACCTTTGGTAATATAAGGCCATTAAAACAAAACATTTTTAGTAGTAGACAATCAGTGATGTTCAGCTTTGACCCACTGTTGACCCATCTCCTCTAGTAACAGCCTCCCTATCATTTCAAATTATAATCAGTTTCAAAACATCATTTTAATGATATCATATTAGAAGCGAGCCCTGTGCAGTCTGACAGCTGTGCTCTATATTTAAGTTCAGTTAAAGCTCACTTTAGAGAAGCATGTCTTTGTAGTCAAGAAGCGCCTTAATGCTGTGACATGTCTGTGATTCCATGCATCAATCATGGCAGCAGAAAGCCGTATCCCTCCCTAAGAGGAGATGCGTACAAGCAGGCAACTAGATGAGCGCTGCCACGTGTCTGTTACTCTGTGGACTTGCTGTCATTTAAATTCCTAGGGTCCCTTTTCAGCTCCACTGCCTCCTTACATTCCCCTTTCTTACTTTTTACTTTTCCTGGGAATCTAGTCCTGCTCTTCTTCCTTTTTCAAGTTGCCACTAATTACTTTCTGGAGGTTTTACTGTTCATAAAAATAGAATCACAGCTCTCTTTTCATTTTCAGGATATGACTAATAAGCATCATTCAGGGAAATAAGAAATTGTGCAGGGAGATAAAAAGAAGAACTTAGATTATAGGCATGCCTGAGATGGCTACATATATTCAAAATATTTTTCACTTTTTAGAGACTTGGTCTTGGTTTGTGTAATAGTGAACCCTTTGTCAGCTGTTGGATGCCCGCTTAAGTTTACCCCTCCTTTCATCCTAAAGACAGAATTAATTACGTAGTGTGGTCCATTTCAAACCCATCTCTCCATTAGAATCCCTTGGCAAAAGTTCCCTCTGTTTATAAAGCTTAGTCCTGAAGGTAAATTTAAAGTGAAAATATCTGAGCTCATAACATTTTTATGAGCTTTTTGCTGGTTTGCTTTTTTGATTCAGTCACTCATCCATTTATTTATGATTCATATTTATTTATCATAAATGTATTGAAGACTGGTAAACAAAAATATGATGCCCATACATTTAGGACCTCATGATATTTTGTAGCTTCCTCAAGGTTATATAAGGCCATGTGAAAATCCTGGAAATATTTTAGATACCATTATTTTAATTTTTTGGTATGTTACCAAAGAATATTAAAGCTCTTTCAACTTCATTGGTCTGATATCTTTTATTTCCTTATAACAGATAAGAACAAAAGGCAGTCATAAACAAGTAAAAGTCAGTGGTGCTTCTGTTTTATTCAAACGACTCTGCCATCAGTTAGCTACATGAAGTAGTATTTTGTTCTCAAGCTTTCCAGAATATCTGATTCTTTGAAATTTCCCCAAGCATCTAAAAATTTATTTTAGAGAAATCTTCCAAATCTAACACGGTTTTGCATCATTTACTGCCACTACCTGGAAACCCAAATTGTGGATCCCTGTCTATAAATCACTTTATCTGTTTTAAGGTATGTCAAAGATGAATAGAATTTCCAGGCAACAATCTGTGTGATGACCTAATGCTAACATGTTAAGAGTGGTTTTTGGAAAACGGTAATGTTTTCTGACCAAACTGAGAAGTAAATTTTTAATATTTATATTAGGTACTCAAATGTTGTGTATTGAATTGTGACCTGCCCATCCCCCCACCCCCAAAAATACACTCAGATCCTAACACCTCATCCTGTGAGTGTGATCCTATTTGTGATCCTTGATGATGGTGTTAATGAGGCCAACCTGGATCAGGGAGGGACGTAGTCCCATGTGAATGGTATCCTTATGAGAAGAAATGAGACATGGAGAGACAAATGGAGGGGAGAATGCCATGAATTTTGGCAAACCATCAGAAGCTAGAGGAAGCATATAAGAGATTCTTTCCTGCAGACTTCAACTGAAGTATGAGTCTATCAACACTAATTTTGGACAGATCTAGCCTTCAGAACTGAGAATCTCTTTCTATTGTTTTAAGTCACCCACTTAGTGGTGCTTTGTTACAATAGTCTTAGCCAACTAAGATGACAAATAATAATATTTTGCACAAATCCATACTTTCTTCTTTTATAATCTTATAATTAATATGTATCCAACTCATTCTCTCTTTTCCTCCTATGCTATTTCTTTCAGAAGAGATTTGGTTTCTTGATGGGTTCTTTGCTTGATAGTTCTTCAAATGGTAAGTGAGGTTTAGAGGTTGACTCAACAAACTTATTTATATTGTGAATTCATATCCTGGCCCTGCCAAGTTACAGAAGCTTGTATTATCTCTGCATCAAAGCTAAGTTGTTGTGTACAGATTTAAACTATATAAAGGAAAGCCAAGGGTTGCGCATTTGGTTGAACTGAAGCTGGTATTTGAAGAAAGTTTAAGGAAGATTAAAATGTGAAAGGCATTGGCCTATAAGAAATAGATTACCCCCAAAACTGCTGTAGTTTATTAGAATGCTATAAGAAGTCTTTTCAGCGTCTTTCATTTTTCTGAAATTTAGCAGAGCATTACCATTCCATGAAGCAAAGAGTTGTAAACTTTTATCCTGTAATTAGAAGTCAGGTTTGAAATGCAGAGGCTCTTGGGAGAAATTATCACATTGATTTATATCTTTATGAAATTATTGACTCTGGATAATTTTCTGATGCAGGATTTTGCTCGATATAGGAAATACAGAAGGCTAGATTGCATAATTGAAGGCAAATTGTGTGTTTGTTTGTACCTGAGAAAATCATGCTCTTAAAATGAATACATTCCTGTGCATATGAACCCATTGTAGGCAGGGCCATTTGATGAAGCTACTTCAATGGAGGTGTGACTTATGTCAATCAAGATGGGTCTTAATCTTATTACTAGAGTCCTTTATACGCAAGTGAAATTCAGACAGAGGGAATAAGAAGCTGAATTCAGTGAGACCCAAAGAGAAGGGAGAGACCAGCAGACATGGCCATGTGCCTTGCCATGTGACAGGAGCCAAGGATTGCTGGCAGCTGGTCTTTGGGGAAAAAGCATCTCCTTGATAATGCCTTGATTTGGACACTTTTCCTGGTCTCAAAACTGTGAGTAAATAAATTTCCATTGTTTGAAGTGATCCATTTAATGATACTTGCTGGAGCAGCCTAGAAAATCAAACCAGATTTTGGTACTAGTAGAGGGAGGTGCAGCTATTACAAATACAAAAAAAATGTTGAAATAGCTTTGGAATTTGGAACTGGGCACAGGCGGAAAAAATTGTGAGGTGTTTGATAGAAAAGGCCTAGATTGCTTTGAAGGAGCATCCATAGAAACATAGATGCTAAAGGCACTTCTAATAAGGCCTTGGAAGAAAATAATATATTTGTTATTGGAAACTGGAGAAAAGGTGTGCCTTGTTTTAAATGGCAGAGAACTTGGAACTGCTATCTTCTGATGTATGGAAGGCACAATTTGAGAGTGATGAATTTGGATATTTAGCTCAAGAGATTTCCAATTTAAATGTGGAAGTGCAGTCTGGACCCATGGATCCTGGCTATGGGAGAAACAGCACCATACAGTGGATACTGATTCAGAGCATACACAGCTTCCTGGAAAACATTACTCCAGCCCTGCAAAGGATTACCACTTAGTTGGCCCCATAATTGAGTTTTCAATAGGCCATTCCACTGTTCTGTCAATCCAGCTGCCTCTGGATGATGGGGAACATGGTGAGACCAGAGAATTCGAGGAACACGTGCCCATTCCCACAGTTCATTTGCTGTGAAGTGTGTTCCTTGATCAAGCAACACAATTCAAGCAATGATATTCCAAGCAATGCCGCATGGAATACGATGATGATGGATAAGGCATTCTGTAAGTCCACAGGTGGTAGTTTTGGCAGAAGCATTGCGTGCAGGGTAAGCTAACCCATATCCAGAGTATGTGTCTATTCCAGGTAGAACAAATCACTGCCCCTTCCATGAAGGGGGTGGTTCAATCAACCTGCCACCATGTAGCTGGCTGGTCACCTTGGGGAATGGTGCCATATCGGGGGCTGAGTGTAGGTCTCTGCTGCTGGCAGATTGGGCACTCAGCAGTGGCTGTACCCAAGTCAGCTTTGGTGAGTGGAAGTCCATGTTGCTGAATCTATGCATAACCTCCATCCCTACCACCATGACCATTTTGTTCATGAGCCCATTGGGCAATGACTGGAGTTGCTGGGGAATGAGGCTGACATATCCACAGAATGGGTCATTTTATCCCCTTGATTATTAAAACCTTCCTCTGCTGAAGTCACCCTCTGGTGCACATTCACATGGGCCACAAATATTTTCATGTTTTTAGCCTACTCAGTAAGGTCTATCAACACACCTCATTCCCAAACCTCTTTGTCACCAGTTTTCCAATTATGGACTTTCCAAGTCCCTGATGATCCAGCCAAACCATTAGCAACAGCCCATGGGTCAGTATACAAACGCACCTCTGGCCAGTTCTACTTCCAAGCAAAATGAACAACCAGGTGCACTGCTTTAAGTTCTGCCCACTGTCCTTCAGGGACACCCCAGAAAGGAGTTGGAGTGCTTCAATTCTCCACTTTCAGGTGGTACCTGCATACACTGCTGAACCATCTGCAAACCAGGCCCAAAGCTTTCTCTTCCTCAGTCAGTTCTCTAAGGAAATCCCCAAGAGGCCATAGCTCTGGTCTGGGAAAGAGAAGATAATGTGGCAGATGTGGAAACCATGGGCATTTGGGCCAAGCCTCATGTAGTTTACTTGTGCCTTCAGGACCTGCTCTGGCCCTATCTCATATATAACATTTCCATTTTAAGATGAATTGCTGCTGCACATGTCCAACTTTATGGCTTGGTGGGTCAGACAACACCCAGCTCATGATAGGCAACTCAGGTCTCATGGCAACTTGGCGGCCCATGGTTAAGCATTGTCTCTACTAAGTCCCAGTAGCAGACCAAAAGCTGTTTCTCAAGAAAAGAGTAGTTATCTGCAGCAGATAATAAAGCTTTGTTCCAAAATCTGTATTGTGATTCTCCTATGGGGGCCTGCCAAAGACTCCAGACAGCTTCTCTATTTGCCACTCACACTTCCAGTACCGTTGGATCTGCTGGATTATATGCTCTAAGTGGCAGAGCCGCTTGTAAAGCATCCTGGACCTATCACAGAGCCTCCTCTTATTCAGGCCCCCACTCAAAAATTAGCAGCTTTTCTGGTCACTCGATAAATGGGCTGGAGTAGCACACCCAAATGAGGAATATGTTGTAGCCACAATCCAAAGAGACCAACTAGGCATTGTACCTCTTTTTTGGTCATAGGAGGGGCCAGATGCAGCAACTTATCCTTCACTTTAGAGGAGTTATCTCGACATGTCTCACACCACTGGACACCTAGAAATTTCACTGAGGTGGAAGGCCCGGTATTTTTGTTGGATTTATCTCCCAACCTCTGACACATAAATGCCTTACCAATAAATCTAGAGTAGTTGCTACTTCTTGCTTATTGGGTCCAATCAACATTATATCATCAGTATAATGTATTAGTGTGATGTCTTGTGGGAGGGAGAAACGATCAAGTTCCTTGCAGACAGGTTATGACATAGGGCTGGAGAGTTTATATATCCCTGAGGTAGGACAGTGAAAGTATACTGCTGACCTTGCCAGCTGAAAGCCAACTATTTCTGGTAGTCCTTACTAACAGCTATTGAGAAAACAGCATTTGCCAGATCAGTAGCTGCATACCAGGTACCAGGGGATGTACTGATTTGCTCAAACAATGATACCACATCTGGAACAGCAGCTGCAATTGGAGTTACCACCTAGTTGAGCTTATGATAATCCACTGTCATCCTCCAAGACCCATCTGTTTTGTGCACAGGCCAAATAGGAGAGTTGAATGGGGATGTGGTCAGAATCACTACCCCTGTGTCCTTCAAGTCCTCAAGAGTGGCAGTAATCTCTGCAATCCCTGCAGAAATCCAGTATTGCTTCTGATTTACTATTTTGCTAGGTAGGGGCAGTTCTAGTTGCTTTCACTTGGCCTTTACCCCCATAATAGACCTCACTACACAAGTTAGAGAGCCAATGTGGGATTCTACCAGTTGCTCAGTATGTCTATTTCTATTATGCATTCTGGAACTGGGGAAATGACTACAGAATGGGTACAGGGGCCCAGCCCACTGGACCCACTGTGAGACGGACCTGAGCTAAAACTCCATTGATCACCTCGCCTCCATAAGCCCCCACTCTGATTGATGGACTAGCGTGACGTTTTGGGGTCCCCTGGAATTAATGTCACTTCTGAACTAGTGTCAAATAATCCACAAAATATCTGATCATTTCCTTTTCCCCAATGCAATTTCCCTGGTAAAAGTCCATTGGTCTCCTTGGGGAAGGTTTGGAGGAAGATTGACAGTATAAATTTGTGGTAGTGTAACAGGATCCTCCCCCAAAGGGACCTGGCCTCCCCTTCATTCAAGGGGCTCTGGGTCTGTACACTGTCTCAAGTCTGGTAATTGATTAAGGGGCCATGACTCTCCGTTTTTGCAAATCAAGTTAAATTTCTGTTCACTTCACCTAGAACTCTTTTGTTTATACAGCTCAAACAAGAATTTAGTAGACTGCCCATCTATTGTACTTCTAAGTACTGGTGATTGATGAGCCAATGCCACAAGGCTCTGCGAGATTATTTTGACTCCTGCTTTGAGTCTGCAGTCTATTATGATAGCCATGTCCATGTTGTCTTTGGTGATTGAGTGCTGTCACCTGGCTTCTGCCCAAAAATCTGGATCCGGCCATCCCCATTCTATTTAAGGATTCCAGTTCAGTGCCAGCAGTTCCCACAGTAACATCTGACCTACAAAGTAGTGCAACTACAGAGGTCTTAAGGGATGATGGTGCTAGTCTCACAAATTTATTTCTCATAGTTCTGTTAAAAGGTGCATCCCCCAGACATACCTGGGGTGTCAGAGCAGGCTTTCCATGATAAATCCACTCCAACATTCCAATCTGTCTAAACCCTCTGGATCCCCTCATCTACATTACAGCGGGGCAGTTCTAACATTTCAACCTCAGGTAATGTTGGCCACCTTTTGATCCATGTTTCAGCCAACATTCCAAACAAACTGTTAATGCCTTTTCTAACCCCTCGAGCTATAAAACTGAATGTGGAATCTCTGCTTGGTGGGCCCATATAAATAACTTCAGCCTGATCCACCTTTATATTTCTACCACCATTATACCACACCCTTAAAATTCATTGTCACACATATTCCTCTGATTTCTGTCTATATAAATTGGAGAATTCACATAGTTCTATTGGAATATAACATCTCTCCTCATGTGTGATACTTTGTACCTCACCTACTGGGGCCTGTTGGGACTTTAGTCTAACTATAGTTCTGGAAGAAATGAGGGGTGATGGGGGTGGATCATGAAAATCATTAGAATTATCTTCCAGGCCATTTGTTTCAGGGCATTCATTTGCAGTTTCTTATGGTAAAATATGATTAATCAAACTAGGGCTAAGCCTTTCAGGTGGAGGTTGGGTGGCCAACTCCTCAGGACAGGCTGGAGGTGGGGTGGCTGTGTCCTCAAGGTAGACTGTTGCAGGGTTATCTAGAAAACACTCAGCATGACCTAGGGTTTCAGTCTTTCCGTGGACATCATTATCAATCCATATGTTGCCATCTCATTTTTCAGGGTCCCACTCCTTTCCAATCAATATCCTCACTTTAATGGCAGACATCATGCAAAATTGAGGTTTCAGTTTACATTGTAAAGTTGCTACTCTAACAATAAGATTCTGACTCTGATTTTCAGAGATCTCAAGTCTACGACTACAGGAAATAAGATTTTCCTTCAAGACACATAGAAACGTTTACATCTGTCAGATGGCAGGTAAGCTTCTCATTCGAAGCCTTAAACCCAACCCTTTCACTCATTAATGTATCCAGTGTATCTAACAACAACCAACCCACATCTCTATACCTCCTATTTCCACAAAACTCTGTAAAGGTGTCAAAAAACTTTATCCCCCAAGCTTGGTTTCATACAAGCAAAGCATTAGAAGAATCCAATGGTGATATTTTGACTATCTCTTTTGCCAGCTCACCCCATGGATTGGCAGTATCATTCTGATTATGGAAATCAGAGTCCTCAGTGCCTTTGTGTCCAGTCAGACTAGAAAACCAATCATAAAAACTCATTTTTAAGATTCTGTTTCTTAAGAACCACCCCACTCTCGGTACTAAGCTGTATTAGCTAGGGTTCTCTTGAGAAACAGAATCAGCAGGAAATATCTTTAGATATAAAATTTATAAAAGTGTCTCACGTAACTGTGGGAATATAGAGTCCAAAATCCATAGGGTAGGCTGTGAAGCTGAGGACTCTGAAGAAGGGTCTGGATGAACTCTACAAGAGAGGTTCACCAGCAGAAGCAGGAAGAGAGACTGTCTCTTCTGAATCCTCCTTAAAAGTCTCTCATTGCAGAAGACACTCCCATTGGCTGATTATAAATGTAATCAGCTATGGATGCAGCCAACATGATAATGATTTAATTCTATGAAATGTCCTCATAGCAACAGACAGGCCAGCACTTGCCTAACCAGAAAAACGGGTATCACCACCTGGCCAAGCTGACACATAAATCTGACCATGACACCACATGAGAATACAATAATGGGATGCAATTCAATATCAGCTATCAGTGGAATGGGTATGAAGCATCCGATTGAGAATAATGGCTCAGAGAGTAGGGGTAAAAAATGAGACTACATATTCAAGAAGTTTGCGGAAGTGGAGGTAAGATATGGAGCTGGAACTTTGGGTATAGGGCCATTGGAGAATTATATTATCTTCTAATATTCCATGTCTCTCCCATACTGAGAGGAGAGAATACATGAAAGAGGGAATTTGGGATAAGGTCCCACAGAGGGTGGGGAAGATGTGCTTAAAGTGGTGCCTTGTGAACAGGAGAAAAGTTGGTGAGGATGAATGAGATTTCATAGATTTAGAGGAGGAAAGTTAAGGGAAACTATGTTTTATGACTACAAACTTCTAGAAGCACTCAGAGTTTCCTTTGTTTCCAATCAAGGGTTGAGTATGAATTTCAAATACCTGCAGACTATAATGGAAGTAAAGCCTAGATGTAGGAGATGAAAGGGTTAGTAACTACATTCATTTCCTATTGCTGCTGTAATGAATTATCACAAAAGAAGTGGCATTAAACAAAATTTTATTATTTTATGGTTCTGTAGGTTAGATTTTGATACAAGTTCATCAGGCTTAAATTAAGGTATTGGCAGTGATGCATTACTTTCTGGGAGGTCTAGGAAAGAGTCTGTTTCCTTGACTTTTCTAGCCTCTAGAGTCTGTCCAAATTTCTTGTCTAGGGCCTTCTATCTTTAATGCCCACAATAGTTGATCAAGTCTTTCTCACATTACATTACTCTGACATAGACTATTCTGCATCTTTCTGCCACATTTAAATTACCACAATGATTATATCAAGCCAACTCGTACAAAGATACTCTCTCTATTTTAATGTCAGCTGATTAGCAATCTTAATTCTATCTGCTACCTTAATATCCTTTGCCATGTTACCTAACATATTCAGAGTTTCCAGGGATTGTGACATGGACATCTTTGAGGGCTGTTATTCTGTCTACCAGAATGGTTGATGATGAGGGTCGAGCTCAGTTGAGAGACCATGAATTGAAATGACACTAATCTTGAAGAATGCTGCCCACCTATAACAGAAGATTAGAAAAACTATTTTTAGTACGGATTCAAGGTTCAGTTTTGTGGTTTTGGTGGAAGAACTGGAGACAAAACATTGTGATGGTGGTGTTAGAGTATTTTGGATGAGTACCCATGATGTCTAGACTTGTTAGCAAAAGGCATTAGAGAAGGAAAAGGCCATTAGACTTTAAGAGGTAGTGAGAAATGGAGAACTTTCAAAACTGGAATAATTAATGAGGTGAAAAAGTAGCTGTGATTGATTTAATGAAGAGAATAAGCCAGAAAGAGCATATTCAGAGAGGTAGAATTTAAAATCTCCAAATCAAACTAATCTAGAGTTTTGATAAAATCTAGAAAAGAAACATGGGGACAAGTAATTATAGAACAGTGGAGCTGATGGCCATTAAAGTCAAGGAGGTCAAATTATTTGTAAATTTATAGTTCTGAAGGCAGCAGCCATACATACCCTAAGGCGACCCAGGATGATGGCTGAGCTGTTAGCCCTCATTCCTTGGAAATATTGATAGGCTTATGAAACAATGAAGCAGGAATTTGTGCTGAATATAAGACATTAAGGATAAAAAGGAGCCTCTCCTGGGGAGAACTGCAGAGGACGTCAAAACTTTGGGTGAAGACAGGTTTGACTTAAGAAATGCAGTGAAATGACTGCTGTGTAAATGGGTGAAGATGAAGGTTGTTTATTTACCACAGAACAGTATTTGAAAGTTTTGTAAGAAAGGGTAATGTCAGAGCTTCTCTCAGGACCAAGGAGAAGAACTCCAGGGCAATTTGTGTTGCTGGTGTTAATACAGCCCTACAGGTGAAAAACTGTAAGCGATTAGTTGGATAGAAATAATGCGTTTTCTAAAAGGACGGTATAATAAACTTACAGTATCATGAATGAAAACAGGAAAGAAGCCTGTGAAGAGTTGGAAGCTCATCAAATTAAATGTTGATGATTGGGTTTGTGGCTATTACAGCCACCAAAGAACACATCTCAAGTAGCCAGAAGTCTCATTTATAGGAAGGTTTTCATTATTATTATTGAGTCATATTATTTAAAGGGGAAAAAGGAGTTAAAGAGAGAAATAGAAAAAAATCATTTGGTTATTTCCCTGTGGAAATGGGAGTGGATTTGTCTTAGAGTGTTTTCAACATAATTCATAGTATTACCCTTTATTCCTGCAAGAGGGCATTAAAAAACAGAAATCACTGATGCGCGTGTTTTAAATACTAAAATGTAAGCGTTAGGTTAGGTCAATCTCCACATTAAACTAAAATAAGCACCCACCCAATGGGGCACTTCCATATGTGTGTGCGTTTGTGTGTGTGTGTGTGTGTGTGTGTGTGTTTAGAGAGAGAGAGAATAAATGCTTTCATATTTAGAGATCTTTTCTTTTAGAATTGGCATTCTTTCTCTTTTCTAGGTGAATATTTGTTCATAGAGAGAGATAAGGATATGATTGAGGGCAGAAAAAGAATCACAGTATCAGCAAGGGGCCTGCACTGAAGAATGGAATGAAGCAGTAGGATCTGTGTCTCTCTTTGTAGTTATAGTCTGTCACTCCTCAGGAGGGCTTTGTGCATTTAGTATAATGTGAGAGAAAAGTAAGCCTTTACCACCCCTTACAATGTGAATAAATGAATTATAAATGCTGTCGATCATATTAATAGTCCTGCAAAAATGAATTTGGGCAAGAAAAGAATATAAAAAAATTATTTTCATCAGATTTGGAAAGTAAACTTGAATTTACCAGGGCTATCATTAAATAAATTATTATACCTGGTTGGTGTCTTTAAAATATTAATTGATAAGATGATAATTACATGCCATTTAATATGTTATATAAATATGTAATTCAAGAGAATTTAGACATATTCAAAATTATTTTTTAGCTCTGTTTAAAAAAACGTAGCAGGAGAAGGCAGATACAGTATTACAACTTATAATGGGAGATGTAGTCATCCGAGATACTAAAATAGCTGAAGCATTAAATGAATATTTCCAAATACATTTACAAGGGAGCACATTTATGACTACCTATCCTATATCAGGATCACTAAGGCAAAGTTAATAACTTAGTGTGCTGGTAGCATAGAGCAGGGAAAAAATGAATTCTCTAAAGCTACAAAAATTTTATAAAGTTTAAGTGTATTTCTTTTAAGATTTCGGGAGAAATAGAAAATGAGAGTGTAACAAGATTATATCAAGCAACCTAAAACCTCAGCCATCATTCAATAAGTAGCTAATTCAGAAAACATTTTTATTTCATTCTATGTTCCATAGAATAATAGCAGTTATTCATCTGTTTTTAAGTAAGACACCCAGTTTCAGTATTCAATACTTACTCTCCTTTGTATCTTGTAAATAGAGACATTTATAATGCTAAAGGTAAAACAAAGGACTCTCTTCCATAATTTGAATCATTGGGTTTTACACCTGCAGAATATATGAAGAGCTTGGTTGAATTAATCTTCTCTGCTTAGTTAGTGTGAGAGATAAAGGAAGGAAAAACTGAGATGGCATCATCAAAATTATTATTCTTGAAGCACAAGCTCGGGGTGGTTATGATCTCTTTTAGGCGCTTAAGAAACTGTTCAGTAAACTGGAAAAGATAATAAAATAAATGAATTCACAGGCAGGCTTATCCTGACTAATTAACCCATCATACATGGAGTATGATTGTATATGTGTATTAATTATCTATTTTAATTGTCTTCTGAGGGATCATTTTTTAAAGACTGATCCTTGTATTCTTTGCTCCAATGTTTAAATGTTTCCTTTTAAAAATCAGAATGATAATGTTTAAAAATAGAATGTGGTATTGCCAGTAACTTTCATGGTGAATAGAACTATAAAAGTAAAATCCATTCATTTAGATGGCCTGTAATTTTTCATTCATATAAGCATTTTAAGCATATAGTGTGCTTAGCATTCTCAGATTATGGGAGAAAGTTTTGCCTGTAGCCTTGAGAAGGCAACAGTCTCTTTAAACAGACAGAACATACATACTTTGGGGAAAAAAAGCCAACTGGAGAAAATATGTGGTAAAACCATTCATATTTAGCTCTTAAAGAATGTTAATAAAAGAAGGGGTCAGTCATCCTTAGGGGTTTTGAACATGCCCTACTGAAGTTGCTTTTTGGTTAGAACTCAGTAAAAATTGTGTAATTTTTTTAAGAAGCAGGAAGCATATTTCTTATAAAGGAACAACATCAGCATAGAACTAGGAATAAGCAAAATGTATTGTGTGGAGTTGGTAATACGTCTTTTCATATACAACAGAAAAGCTACCTTAGTTAGCAGAATGTCTAAGTGAAGCGATGCTGTAGGCAACAGAAGATAGGACACTGGATAAAAGATGAGAAATGCAGAGTAGATGAACCCTCATTAGCTGTGAGTAAAAAGAATGAAAACCAGAAACCAATGCTGAGCCTAGGGCAGACCTATATTGTGAGTGGGCAAGGAGCACAGCATAATGCACTTTGCAGGACCCATCATAATTTAATTTTATTATATGGCTATCATATGCCAAAAGAACTGCCTTAGGCACTGGAGATTCAGCAATGAGAAGAAAGTCTTTGCTTTTGAAGGACTTCCTTTCTAGTGAGAGAAATAGATATGTACACAAATCATTCAGCCATGTAAAAGGTACTATCACAGTCTGTCTAGAGGCTACAAGGGAACAAACACAGATCAAGATGCCTCTTTCTGTCTGGGAAGATGAGAGAAGCCCTCATTTAATAGTTGGCTTTTGAGTTCAACATGAGGATGAATATTCAGAATATTCAGAATTTCATACAACAGAAACATATAAGAATGGAAGTCCAGACCTAGGTATTAACAGGTATTAATTAAATACTAACAGACCTAGGTATTTCACAGTGTATTGTGAAAATACACTAACAGCTCAGATTACCACACACAGCTGAATGAAACTGGAGTCTGGAAAATTCACTAAAGCATTGTAGGAAGTGAGGTTGTCATAGTCGGCAAAGATCAGATCATGAAATGCTTCCCCTGGATTTTACCTTATAGATGATGAGGAATGATAGGATTTAATGATCTTATGCTGTTCGATGATGCTACATTTTGTACTGTAAACCATCACTTAAGCAGTCGTGTAGAGGGTGAGTTACTAATTAAGATTCAAGAGTTTATTTGGTGGACATTGATAAGAAATGATGAGTAGAACCTACTGAAGTCATTGGCAGCGGTAAAGCAGAAAGCCCTGCCGTTCTGGCTAAAATTGTATGTGGATAAGAGTTAAAAATGCAGAATATACTCTAAGCTTTGACTCTGGGGAGGCATAGCCAAATATCGGTAAAAAAAAAAAACAAGCACATTTTAATAGATAATTAAAGAGATTGGATGAAGCATTTAAGCATGTACTGAATTTACAGCTTTTCAGACAGGGAAAGTTCTTCTTTGGAGATCATTTCTAGCAAATGCAGAAGGGATGAAATGGAGTCAGAAAGCCACGATTTTGTAGTCAACAATAAAATAGTAGAAAATAACAGATCTAGACAATGATCATCAATGGATGCTGTAATCTGATGGATAGTGATAAGAAACTTTATAAGAGAGGTCCAAGGTTTATATAACCTAAGCCTGAAAATCAATCTCAGCATTCCTAAAAGTGGGATAGTCATATATAAATGCAAAATGTATGACACCACTTATTCAGAAGCATTTATCTTAACACTAATGAAGACCCTAGGTCTCATTATCAGGCTGAAGGAAATATCAACACTAGTGGAGCAAGTCATGCAGCACCAATAAGAAGAAATCAAAGCAGTATCATGGAAAGAAGAGAATGCAATAGAGTGCAGGTATCTAATTTTAGATGCCACAACCAAATGTTGTATGGACCCTTTTAGATCCTGATTTGAATTAACCAGCTTTAAAAAGAGCTCTTTGAAATCGTCAGAAAAGTTTGAATATAGACCTGGTATTGGATTCTATTCAGGATTTATTGGGTGTGATATGTAAAAAGCCCTTGTTAATTAAGAGGTGTATACTGATGTATTTACAAATGGAACAACACAGTGCTTTGGGTTGTAGTGAAAATTAAGCAAACTGATAAAAAACTCTGTGATGCACAAATAAAATTAGTAACATTTGTTAATTGCTGTAGATGAGTGTTGGGTTTAATGGAGAGATGGATGTTCATTGTAGTTGTCATTCTGTCTTTTTATGTTTGATTTGAGATGCCCATGGTACATCCAGGTGTAGACTTTCAGTAGAATCTGTTGTAAACACATATTTTAGATTAAGAATGATTATGCAGTAGAAATTTATGTGAAGACTATAGAGTGAGAATGTAGTCAACAACAGAATCCTAGGGGAAGCAACATTTAGAAGGAGGGCAGAGGAAGAGAAGCCAGTAGAAGGTATTAAAATGGATCAGAGAGGAAGAAAACCAGAATGATATTACCGAAAAAAAGAGAGAGAAAGATTATCATTGATATATGCCAAGTGTATTACATAGGATAACTAATGAAGTTTTCATTAGATTTTGAAGTTACAGGCAAGGATTGATGATCATATTGAGAGGAATTTTAGAGGAATGATCATTGAAAGAAGAGGAGGGGTTGGAAAACTTGATGAATTGATCACTGTATTGATGAGGGGACTAGAAAATGTGACATTAGAAGATAGTTATTTCTTTTATTTCAAAAAGCGTGGCTGTGGAGTTTTAAAAAAATATGTTCTGTTGTGTTTTTTTTCCAAATTGTTAGTAAAAGAAAATAAGAGGAATCATATATTTAAAGGGAGACTTTACATATACGGCTATAAAGTTAGATTTACCATAAAACTAATGAAACTTAGATTTAGGGCCCCTCACTAACCCAGGCTCCATACTGGCAGGCACCTATCCAAGGCTTGGGGTGCCCTGGCAATGGGTGAACATGAGCATAAGATTTGTAAAAGAGCATTAAAATAAAGATGTTGGCTGTTTCTGCTACAATTCCATCAAATTTTTCCTTACGTGGAGTGGCATTTGACCACTGGCAGAATGGGATCCTATTAAAAAAAAACTTTGAACTGGGAATAACATTTAGTTTAGGTTGAATGGAATATATGTATGTAGACCAATTACAGTTTAAGTTATTCAAGTTGTCCAGATTCAGGAATGGCTTTTAGAAATACTCCTTCTATCCACTGTGACAGCTCATCTTGTCATTGAGGAAAACCAAAATCTGAAATATGCAAAGCCAAAAATGTAAAATTAAAAATGGAAGATTTAGTTCTCAAAAATGCCTAGTCAAAATGGAAGTTCTCTCCTGTCAGGAATATATTAGATATACAGATAATGCAATGCATACAATCATAAATGCACCAGAAGCATTTTATTTTTTATGATTGTCTTGTGAAATAGAATTGATCAGATTCCCTATGTTTGTAGGGCATGAACTATAGTAATACTAATAGCAAGTGCATTTATAACAGTTCATGTGTAAAATAATTTGAACAAGTTCTCTGAAATTTGACAACAAATTACTTTTAGCCAATAGTGTTTTCAGATGACAAAATGATCATAGTATGGAGCCTAAAAGGATGGGGAAAAGATCAAATGGAGCTATGTCAGGCAGCTGGCTTATAAGAAATGTTACTTTTTTAACATTTTGTGATTTGAGGGGTATTTCATTAATCTGTAAAATTTGTAATTCTTTATGATTACTTTTTGTTGTTCATTCTAAGTAAAAATTAATTGTTATGCTTTATATTTCTTTCATAATTTTGTGTTTTTCTCAAAGAGGCTTTCACAAAACCAGCATCCAAATATGCACGGGAGTCAGAGAAGAGGATGGCTTATGCAAGGAAGGGTAACTGGTATTTAAAAAAAAAAAAAGTCATAAAAGCATTTTTTCCAAGGGTGCACAGGTAGTTCAGTGGTTAGAGTACCTGTCTTCCATGCGGGAGATCAGGTTCTATTCCTGGACCATGCACCCCCCACACACACACAAAAAAGCATTTTTCCCTCTTAGTGTTTGCCTGGGGAATAACAGAAACAATTGAATTTTAACAATATGGAAATAATTTTCTTCTTAAAAGAGATTGTGGTAATTAGGTTCAGGTGTCAACTTGGCCAGGTGAAGGTACCTGGTTCTGTTGCTGTGGACATGAGCCAATGGTACGTGAACCTCGTCTGTTGCTCATTACATTTGCAGTCGGCTAGGAGGTGTGCCTGCTGCAATGAATGATGTCTGACTTAATTGGCTGGTGCTTAAATGAGAGAGCTTAATGTAACATGGCCAAGCAGCTCAGCATACCTCATCTCAGCACTCGCAGCTCAGCCCAGGCTGAGATGCAGAAAGGAATCATCCCGGGGAAAGATGTTGGAACCCAGAGGCCTGGAGAGAAGGCCAGCAGAGATCACCCTGTGCCTTCCTATGTAAGAAAGAACCTCAGTTGAAAGTTAGCAGTCTTTCCTCTGAAGAACTAACAAAACAATTCCCTTTTATTAAAAGCCAATCCGTCTCTGGTGGGTTGCATTCCGGCAGCTAGCAAACTAGAACAGAGATTTTGAAAGTTCTTATAGGTCAAAGTAGTAGGATATGCACACACATATATTTAGTTCAGATCTGATTATTCCTTTTTCTCCTATACCCTGCCACCCACCCCCATTTCCCAAAATAGGAGATAAAGACAGACTCCTCTTCTAATTTCCTTCATTTGGTTTTTGGTACCAACTTGGAGAGATAAGAGAAATGCCACAGATGATGTTGAAAATTTTAAATATATATATATATTTATATATAATGTAAATAAAATGAGAGTATAACCTCTTTGGGAAATTTGAATAGATATGTCATATTTCTTGTTAATAAATTAAAAAGTCAATTAAAAGTTTCTTCAATTACTTTATTCTTGATAAGGCATAATAGACCGCTTGAATTTTTGCTCTCATTTAACCAGTAGGAGTAAATATTCTGTACCGTAAATGTATTTAACAATAAAATAAAGGTGATTAAGGGCACAATCAGAAGATCTTGGCTAAATAGTCATATATATCAGTAGGGTGGAACATTTAGCTTGCTATGGATTAAAATAATAATTTTGGAATGGATGTAATTAAAATTTTTGAAAGTATAATTTTCTTCTAAATTGACAGAAATTCATTTTATTTTGAGGAATGCACATTTTTATACTTAATCATTTAAATGGAAATACATTTCTTGGTATTGTTTAGAAGTGTCTTTCAGGGAAAATAATTTTTTATCTTCTTTAAAATAACTCTACATGGATTTTATTAGTTATAATTTTTCAAGAGCAAAGCTATATATTAATGTTTAATCAAAGATCCAATATTTTCTCTATGGTCATCTTTTGAACTAGATAGGAGACTTGTCTTTCAAAGAGAGTCTGTCCTCTTATCTTTTCATTTGCGTAGTTAATACCAGTTGCAAAAATGATTGGTACAGTTTTGTCTCTGTAGTACACATCAGATGATAATTATCCATTCATTTCACCAATGTAGATATGCAAATTTGACCCGCAGTCTTTGAAAAAGAAATCTAATTGATCATGCTTCTTATCTCTTCTGATGGTGAACGAGGGTAAAATGTAGGTAGCAGTGCAGTTGGCAAAATCACAGAGGAAGGGTCTGTGGTAATGCTGGCCTTGAATCCTGGATCAGTCATCTGCATTCATGGGTAAAATCGTTCAATTATCGAGTATTCTGCTTAGTTAAATGCATCAATAATTGACATGAACTAGCCTTCTTTTTCACTCATTATCCTAATGGCATTATACAATTTCAGTTTTCCCTATGAATCCTGAATGTTCTATCATATTTGTGAGTGCCAAAACAAAGCACTGATCATGATTTGCTTTCATTTTACAGTATTATTTTAATATTTTATACCTTTGTTATTAAAAGACATCTATAATAAAGTGAGAGATTACAATAAAAACAGCTTACTTGAATATCTGAATGATTAAACTAATTAAAAATAAAATGACATAATAATTGAAGGTCCTATTTGATATCTTGACCTCACAATTTTTAGTAAAATATAGGTTAAGGTTTAGGCTTTAATTAAATTATTTTTAGGAGCAAAAGTGGAGAAAGAATATTTTCTCATCTTGAAAAGAACGGCATTCTCTTTAAGCATGGAAATTATAGTGAATTCTCTGCCTTATATGATTATCTAATTTTAACATCTGAGAACAATGACAAATTGCTTTAAACTAAACTTTCATGAATCCTGTCCTCTGAAATATATCTGTAGTTATCCTTACATACTCAAAAGCTTATATTACTAAATTGTATATCTACAATGAATTAAAAGGGGTAAGTTTTACAGCAAAGTAGTTAAATAGAAACAAAATTTTTCAAGTGATATTACAATATAGAAACCATTGCAAAGCATTTTTAACTCTCTTATAAACATTTGTTTGTACAACAATACTCTTTTTTCCCCAGTGTTCCCATTAATAAGGTGCTTATAAGAATAGAAATGATAATCTTCATTACTTATTTCATATCTGTAGAGATTCCAGGGAATAAATTCTCTACTTCTCAATTTTGGAGCCATATATCATAAATCCCCAGACTGCAGTTATAAATTAATATACTGAGGAGGCACTCAATACAGCTGATTGATTTAGATGGAACAAGAGTCATTGCAGTTCACAAGTACAGCAATTATGGTCATATGAAAATGGCCAAGAGACAAACGGAAAAAGAGCATTAGGCTGCAAGTATGTCAATTAAACTCCATTATTATTAAAGCAAGTAGTAAGTGAGACTGCCTTAGAAATCTAAGTGTATGTTCCAAAGTGCTGGATCTACCAGTAGGATTAAAATTAATATCCTGTAAAAGGTGATAATAGCGCTCCCATTTTTTTTTTACTCACATGTTACAGTTCAAATGAAATATAAAAATTGATTTACATAAAACACTTTAAAGAGTATTGTTTTATTTCAGGTTTTTTGGCTTACATTCCCATTTTCTTTTCAAATCTCTATGTATGTATGACTAAATAATATAAATGCAGAAAAAAATCTTCAGAATCTTTGCTGTTTAATTTCTCCTTTTAAAAGAAATCATTTTCTGCCCATTTTCTCTTCTCATATGCCACTTGCCCAATCTTTTTTCCCCAAATTCAGTAGGTCTGAAAGAAATGAATGGCAAATGAATACCCCAAGAATGACTAAGTATAATAAACAGATGTTGAAATGCCATTTTCAAAATTGAACCTGAAAAAATATGTTTCTTTTCTGTTTGTTCCATCTGAATATGCTAGATGAATAGTTACCATGTCTTTATTAGCAAATGCCATATATATCATAACTCATTCAGGATACAGATACCAAAAGAATAGTAGATTTGTGAATATTTAGTGAAAAAGACACACACACAGTCTACATCCTCTTAATGGCTTATGTCAGCTTCATTTCCGACACGTTCAATCAAGCATGAATTTATATCTTCCACTTTATACTCTACAGCATATAAATTTGCTAAATAATGTTAATGTTCTATTTTTAAATATTTTATAATTGTATATTAATTGACTTAACATTATTCATTTAGTATTTTTTAGAGGTGGGGATATTTACTTTGGTTAGAAACAAAAAGTTTATCTCAAAGTATTGTGGAGTATTTAAATAATTTATATATATACTAGTATCTATTGGATAAGCTTTCTTTCCACTTAAACCAAAAAATATATTTATTCCTTAAAGAGAACAACAGATCTTTATGTCTACATCAAAAATAGTGACACATTTATGATAGAGGCAATATAATATCGCAAAGGAGCTGCATTCAGTGTGTTCCTTTAATTATAGTGGCTAAATGGATTGATAATAACCAGTTCTTGATCATAGGTGATTCTTGTTTTGAAGGCAGTTAAAAACATAAATCTTTCTCATTTTTTTGATAATGAATGAAAAGAGGAATTATTTAGATTTTGAGGTTTTTTATGCAAATAGGCTTCCTCATATTTCTTCCTGCTGCAATCTGCCCAGAACAAATATGCTATATTATATGAGTAATTACACTTCAAATGGCTTATTCTGGAAGCAACTCTAAATAGTACTTGTCTTCTAAGCGCAGTGATCATCGTTTGTATTTGCAAACAGAGTATTAGCCTTTTCACAGACCTTCCTGGGTTACAAACAACTTGGCAGACAACCTGCTTTCCAGCTTGTTCTGTATGTATATGTGTGTGCCTGTGGATGTGTCTGGCGAGTGTGTTTTAAAAAACTGAGAGAAATCACCCAGAAAATTAGCACTAATGAGCAGATACAAAATGAGATTTCGTATCATGTCTTGAAAATTTATTTAATGGATTAGCAACCAACCATCTTAGAAAATTCTGCCTAAGCTAAATCCTTTACATTATAGAAGTCTGTCTTCTCTGGTTCATTTCTCAGAGGTAGTCACCATGATTCTCATATGTAGTCATAGTTAAATCATTCTTCAGTTTCCTCTTTTATTTGTTGACTAATTCCAGTTACTTAAAAAAAAAAGGAAGTAAACTTAAATATCCCTTCTTGTAAGAAAGCCTGACTTTAGAATTTGGATTTCCACAAAGAAAGCTTAAACAAGTAAAAGTATTTTCCAGCAAACATGTCTAACAGTTTAAGTAATGTAGGCAATGCACATGTCATGATAAATGATCCATAAATAGCCTTTATTCCACATGCTGTATGAGATCACTTTATTTCTACATCCTTAGCCTTAAGCATAGGTCCCACTACTTGGGAATGTAGACAAAAGTATGTGTTAAATAAATACATTAGTAAATAAGAGCTAAGGTATTGGAATAAAGAAATGTTGAGTATGGTGAATATCATCATAAGAAGTGTCCATTAGGAGATGAGTTTCGAATGCAAATTTAAGGACTGATTGAGGGAAACTGACAAATGCATTCCAAAGCAAGGAATAATGATTTATTATGTAAACCCTAGATGAAACAGTTTTATTGCTTAAAATAGATAATATTACAAAACTATATGCTATATTCCCAGAGCCTGCCCATGCAAAAAGAAAAAACAAAAAAACAAAAATACTGCATGCTGTACTGGGTTTTCTATAGTATATGCTCAATTTTCTGATAGATTTGTAGCTAATGAGTATTTACTATCAAATTTATACACAAAATATCTCTCCATTCATTAGACTATTATGGTGCTTGTTTTATGCATTAATAAAGACTGAAAATTGGCAAAGGAGTAAAACAATACTTATTTATATTAAAAATGTATGTTCAAGATAGATACAATCCTCTTTCTGACAGTATTGAACTCGTGTTCTTTAAGTAGCACATTTCAAACATTCACTTAAATTTTGATTACTCCTAGTCTTGTGTTTTAAAATTACAATTGTAGATAATTCGTGATTTAAGATGACTGATTTGATTATTTGCATTGCACCTAGAAAAATAAACTTAGAGTTGATAATATAATATTTAAAGAGCCTCAGTAATTACTAAAAAATACTACCAACTTGATAATTGTCAATAGTACTAATTAAATAATTGCCAGATATGATACTATTTATCAATGATTCAGCCAAATTTTGGTGAGAATAAATGTTTATCTGCCCATTGCAGTCAGAAAGTGCCCCACAACTTAGAGACCTAAGAATAGAAAATGCTCTTTCCTTCAAGAAAGATCTGCTCTTCATTGTGCTTTAGTGTGATAGAATCAGAAAATGAGACTGAGTTACATACAGTAAAAGAGAGGTTGGTTGAGTCATAATTGGCCAGTTTTTCTGTTTATTTCCATTCGAAGTGCTTTTCATGCCATCACTTCGTACTATACTTCATTATTTTAACTTTAATTTATATCACATCTGACAAGATTCATGCTTGTCAACTCCCCTATCTTTGGCTCTAAATTGCAGTAACTAATCCTTCAGATTACAGCCCAAATATCCTTCTATTCCAAACATTATGAACTTTAATGAGGGTTTTTAACTAAAAAACTCCAGGCTTTCTCAAGACATTAAAAGGCTATTTGTAGGATTATTCAAATTGCAGAGATTTCTACAGAATCTTGCATTGCTACTTTTATTTGAATGTAAAATTATAAGAGGTAAGGTACATCCCAAGCAATACTGACACATGTACAAGAAATGTTCTCGAAGACAAAATATTAAATGTAACAAGCATAGAAACAGAGAAAATTATGTCATCAGCCACAGAACTATGGGAAGACATATTGGGAATAATGATTAATGTCTAGAGATGGATTACTTGGCAACTAATAAATTCTCCATCAAAGATGTTCACACATTAACTGGGTAAACACTTCTCAGACATCTCATGGAAGACAGTCACAAACTGGACAGTTTAATTAGACGTTTTGTGTTCTAGTTTTCTAGCTGCCAGCATGCAATATACCAGGAATGGAATGGCTTTTTAAAAATGGAATTTAATAAGTTGCAAGTTTACAGTTCTAAGAAAATGTCCCAATTAAAAAAAGTCTATAGAGGGCCACGGTGGCTCAGCAGGCAAGAATGCTTGCCTGCCACGCCAGAGGACCCAGGTTAGATTCCCGGTGCCTGCCCATGTAAAAAAAGAAAAAGAAAAAGTCTATAGAAATGTCCAATCAAAGGCATCCAGGGAAAGGTACCTTGGTTCAAGAAGGCCGATGAAGTTCAGGGTTTCTCTCTCAAGTGGAAGGACTCATGGCGAACATAGAGTTTCTCTCACATCTGAAAAGACACATGGTGAACACAGTCCAAGTTTCTCTCTCATCTGGAAGGGCACATGGCGAACACGGCATCATCTGCTAGCTTCGTCTCTTGGCTTCCTGTTTCATGAATCTCCCCAGGAGGTATTTTCCTTCTTCATCTCCAAAGGTCGCTGGCTAGTGGACTCTGCTTCTCGTGTCGTTCTGTTCTGTTCTCTCTGAATCGCTTCATTCTCCAAAATGTTTCCTCTTTTATAGGACTTCAGAAACGTATCAAGATCCACCCAAATGAGTGGAGACATGTCCTCACTGAATCCAGTTTAACAACCACTCTTGATTGGGTTACATCTCCAGGAAGATGATCTAATTACAGATCCAAACATACTGTATTGAATAGAGATTATTCTGCCTTTATGAAATGGGATTTTGATTAACATGGCTTTTAAGGCACATACATCCTTTCAAACCAGCACATTCTGTAATGTTCATTTCTGACAAACCATTGAATTATTATGAAAACCTATAAGTTGAAAGGAAAAAATTGATACAAAATATGATATATATTTAAATATGTAAATTAAAATAATAGCTAATGGCACGTTAAGGAATTAGTAATACCAAGAAAATTTATAAGACATTTTAGTCATGTTACAATGTAAGTTTTCCTTTTGCCTGAGCATGGTGACTTGTCACTGGTATTAAAAGCAAAAAAAGAAAAGAAAAAAAATTAAATGAAAATAATGTGGTTTTCTCTAATTTTGATGAATACTTAGAAATAGATTTAACTCACCTCATCTAGACTCCTTTCTGTTTTTTAAAACAACTTCATCACAAAGGTATCAAATTAATTTTTAGAACTTTGAGTTTTCTGGGAGGGAGGTGGTGGGAGAGAAAATGAGTTTGACAAAGATTCTGTTAAATTAAATTGTCATCTTCACACTAGTTCATTCACTTTAAAATGTTTCTTATTCTCTTATTTGAATTTATTCTAAACTATGAGCAAATTTTCCCATCTATAAAATGGGATACAATCAATGACGGTTCTCTCCTCATAGGGTAGCTATGAGCATTAATTGAGATAATTGTCTCTGAAGCCTCAGTTTCTGGTAAAATTTAAGTCCTACAAATGTTTCCTATTATTTATTTTCTGTTTGGATTTTCTTTTTTACTTTCTTATATATAAACAAATGAACAAATGTGGATTATTAAAAAAAGATGTAAGCTCGGAATTAAAAATGAAAAATGACTTGTTGAAAATAACTTCCTCGGAAGAAACAAAGCAAAAACTGTTCAGTTTGTCTTTGGTTCCATTTATCTTGCTTGTCTAAGGTGCCTTGAGATAAAGGTATAGCTTGGAGTCTGTTCTGTTGAAAGGTGTCTTTGGGTGTCTGTTCTGTTGTTGATTATATTCTTTTATATGCCTGTAAATTCTTAAAATTAGTTGTCATATTTTTAAAGGTATGTCTACTAGATAAAAAATGTTGCTGTATAAAAGAAAAGAAAGAGAAAAATCAATTTCATTGGAATCCTACCTTTTTTTCATAAATGGCTAGCTAACTTTTTCTTCAGAGAGGTTGGTTTCCTGGGGTTCAATTAAACAGAATATTTTTCTTTTACTTTGGAGAATATATAAATCCCTGATTCTGTGTCAATATTGCACATATGACTGTAGCACTTTTTGAAAACTCAAACACACTTCAGAGCTAATATAGAGTAATTCATCCCTAGCTGATTTCGACTGTGTTGTGTAATTTTAAAAATTTGGACAGAAACGCCTACTATGTCTTGTAAAATAGAGGAATAAAGAAATATTCCATAGCCGTAACAGTTTTATATTTTTCTCTCTTTAAATGCAGTTAACTACAAAATGTTATTTAACATAAAATGTCTAAAAATTGCTTGGACCTTTAACAACATAGTTTACCATAAACTGTAGGAGATGTTTCAGACAGGCTTCTTGATATAAGGAATGCAAGAAGGAAAGAAGAGTTGTCATAAATAATCTGTGACATGCCCTGGATTGCTCTAGACTAATAAAAATTTTACATTAAATTAACAATTTTGTTATCAAAGAAATTGAGAAACATCTTAGTTGTGATAAAAAAAATCAAATGCAAGATATACTCTTTATTTTAAACCTTCAGGGCATGTGAGGCAATACTTATTAATCTAATTAATCTAGATTTTCAATTGAGATAATTAATAATAT